>JBAMJV010009104.1:0-20840 GCA_037951105.1 Echinarachnius parma | reverse complement strand
CAGGTCATTGACCTATGAAAGGCTTCTTCGAGGAAAATACAATCTTTGTTTAATTAAAGTAATAGATTCAAAGGTAAGTTAGTTACATATTAGTTAGATGGTGACAAAAAGATCAATGCTATAATATTAATGGTAAATGCTCCTTTGTAATTTCAGTGAAAGTTTGGGTTAGGCTAATTAACAATTAGGTTCAGTGTATGGATTAGAACACTTCGTTTGTATATATTCTATAAGAGTGCTTACAACTGTAATTTTAACCATTTGAATCAGAATTTTAACTCTGATATTGCTATTTCATATTAGCTGGTGTAGTAGTTGTACTCTGTATTACATTGTATTAAAGTTTCATCACACAATACACTACAAAAAATTGTATTAATTATATACTGTATGTATTTATACACTGTACACTAAATTCTTTTTGCCAGTTTGAGATGTTTATCCTTTAAAATATCAAAATTTAAATTAAAAAATGAACATTACCTTCTGAATCGACAAAGTAATCAGTAGTGAATGAGTTCCAGTGTTTCTTATTCTTCAGACAGGGTGAGTCAAAGTCCTGGCTGATGGCATGCATGTGAAGGTGGCTGTAATAGAAAAAATCAGAGGACGACAAAATTGATTTGGGGGAGCTCTAGTTCTAGTTCTATGGTAAACTCTCATGTGTGGCTCACCAGAGCAAACTGCCACCCACATCTTCACAAATAATACCTATTCAGAATATCTATTAACATCTACAAATTTAAATAAAATACAGCAAATTAGCTTTAGTATAATATGATATAAATGCATTCATTAATTTACACATGAAACCAATAAATTGATCCATTTAACAGGATATGCAATAAGTAACTCTAAATGAGCACTTACACGCTGCATGACCCTTGGAAACTAACATTTTGTTTTAAGAACTGTACTTTTACTTTGGGCCTCTCAATTATGTTTGTTGGCAAGTAAAAGATGATAAACTTTCATATTTCTTTCTCAACTTAGCCACAGTACTAATTAAGCCTACGGTTAATTTCTAGGATTTGGAATAATTACCTCATACTGGGTATGCAATGGTACCCAAGTCTGTACTCCAACTTCTTATCACCAATCGCCCTGAAGATGAGAAAGATCAATGATTAGCATACCATACTCAAAATACCATTTGTAATAGGCAGAGATTCAATCCAAATGTCACATTCTGAATCATATATGATGATGATGGCGATGATGGTGATGATGGTGATGGTGGTGGTGATGATGGTGATGCTGAATGGTGATGGTGGTGGTAATGATGATGGTGATGGTGGTAGTGATGATGATGATGATGATGGTGATGATGAGGACTCAAAACAGGCTGTCATATGCAATCATGCAATCCTATACCACGTGCCACCTACATCTAGGATGTAAATTACATTTACCTGCAACATTTGCACTATTTCATATTTAGTACATCGACACAGACAATAAATACATTACCAGTACATATAAGTGCCGCTATACAGGGTGGCCCAGAAATAACGGAACGGGGTACTTGCCATACTAAAGACTCATGATGCCCGCCATACTGCATTGAGTAACGATCAACCGTGCGCCATTGTGAGTGTGCGTTCAGCTGTAGGGGTACTAACAATGGCGCACGCATTGAACGTTACTAGTTGCTATGACGGGCATTATGTGTCTTCATTATAGCAAGCACCCCGTTCCGTTATTTCTGGGCCACCCTGTATAACTTGCCTAGATGCAGAGCTACCAACACTGAAGATAAAGGGAATATTTTGTCAGAAATCAGGGAGATATCCATCAAATGCTTACAACCTACTGACAATAATCTTATCAGGGAGATTGGCTGATGGGATAAGGCGAATGCAGTAATCTTGGTCTATTTTCAGGGAGTCTCCTGCGATATCAGGGAGACTTGGCAGCTCTGCTAGATGACAACACACTTGTTATAGGATGAGAATGTTGTCCCAAGAGACAACACTGACAATAGAGTACAGAAGCCATGATGTCATAAAAACCCTTTTTTTAAATTTGTTTTTAATTTGAACTCCATTTTCCGTAAGAGCATTAATAATTATGTCCAAATACCGAAAGTCAATTGAATATGTTACGTATTGGCTGAGATATGCCCATCTGAGTGAATTTTGCTTCAATGGGCAATCAGTGTTATATTGCACTGGTTCTTAATTTTAGGAACCAGTGCACTATAACACTGATTGCCTGTTGACAAAAAAAAAATCATTCGGATGGGCATATCTCAGCCAATACGTAACATATGCAATTGATTTTCAGTATTTGGACATTATTTGTTATAAAATGGTCTTTCTGTAAATAAAGCTTAAATTTGAAGAAGAAGAAAAAAAAAATGTATATGACATCATTTATGACATCACACTTCACCATTCTACAGCATCCATCCATGACTTACTCAGCTATAGTTCTCTTGCCCACGGCATGCATGTGTTCTCATGAGCGACAGATGTTCTGGCTTTACGTGTTTCAAGCTGTTGATTTTCTGCTTTGGACAAATCAGAAAATGGTGTCTTGCCTGTGAAAATGAAACAAGAGAAGTATGAATATAACATTTCTCTGCAATGTTCCCACTCTAGCGAAAATCAAGGACCTATGTTGATTGGAATTCATATTTATCTATAGGCATGCAATGGCAAGTATCCTAAATACACATTGTAATTACAAGTCTTTAGAAAATAAAAATGAAAAAAATCATCATTAATTACCACTAACACAGATTATCATCATAATCACTACCATTACTATCATCACCACCAACCGACCAGCCTATCTATCATAGTTCAGGGTCATTTATGGAGTCAACTCAAGTACTGTAGGCCCAAAATCGTCATCATCACTATCTCCCTTCTCCTGCTCATCATAATCACCATCACCATCACCATCACAGCACTGGCATGACATAACCTAGCATCTTCCCTTCCTTCTCATTTTCATACCAATATCTTCTTGCGACCATTAACCTAACGGCAGATGATGGTGCAATAAAAGTAAAAGATTCAGTTTCAGTCTTCGCATGCACCTGCCGTTTCTACTACTACGCATCAACCGTCACCTTTGGATATTTGTCCTTGATGACGACCAGCCTGTCATCGGTGTAGACCTGTAGATCAGGGTCATTCATGGAGTCCAGCAGGCCAAGACTCCAGTGGCCTTTCTTCTTCACAGGTCCTCCACCTCCACCAGTGCCATCTGAGGATGCCCTCTTGGTTGCCATGGTGATTTCAAATCCTAAATAGTAAATGACGAAATTTGTTTTTAGCAAAGTTAGATCTCGTTGTCAGTGTTTCTTCTTTAACATTAAATCTAGAGACACTGATTTTCCATTTTTTTAAAAAGGCCTTTTCCATTTCAGAAAATCTGGAATTTCGTTTCAACCTGCCTAAAAAAAGGAAATTCTGTTTTGCCATAGACTCTGTACATGTGAAAAACTGCAAATTCTGTTTACATAGAACTTCATACAAAATTTGATGAGTAGGGTGCAAATCGTTTTTATTATGACATGGTAGATAATTGATTTTCAGAAATCATGATTTTCACCCACAAATCATCAAAATTTAGGGGAATGTGTCATGCCTGATATCAGGAAGGACTTACCACAGAGAGTAAATATCTTTAAAATGTATTCAATAATGATTAAGGCTAAGTCGGTTCGGTCGGACACACCGGTTCCTAACCGTCATCATCGGGTCCCAGTTACGTTTTTTTTCATAACTGGGGTCCAGAAAAAAAAAAAAAAAAAAAAAAGTAAAAATCTTTCCACCCCCCCCCCCCTCGTTTCAAATGGTAAATTCCGCGATTTCTGTCCGTTTTTCCGCTATCGCGTAAAATCAGTGTATAAGACCATTATATCTTTCAATCTCCAGGACAGACATCACAGTATTAAATATTTATATGTAGAGTCTAGAACAATTCAGCAGTATGCCTGGCTACATATACTTAGCCATGGCCACTGGGACATGGCGAGGGGGGGGGGGGGGCACCCCTACAAGTCAACGGGTACGGTCAACTGCATAATATGCTGCAGTAACCCCTTACTCCTTTGCCTATAAAATACATGTTAGTCAAAGCTGCCCTCATTGTCCAAGAAAACACTGGGGGATTCCCGTCTTCCTAACTCTACAGAGGCTCAGAGCGCCATAGTCCAGGGGGTGGGTGCCCCCCCCACCCCCCCCCCCCCCCACCGGCCCCCTCCCCCTATCAAGACTCGCTGTCACTGCATGCAAGTGCTGCGAGCAGTGAAATGAAACATGATTACTGCAGACTACCGACAGATAAATCTATAGCATGCAGAGAATGCCTGGTTCAAGCCCAAGGCCAGCAAGACAGGACAAGGGGCTTACTATTAATACTAGTTACTTACTCTTACTGCGTAGTGCGTACAGAATGGTGCAGAACGGATAAACAAGCCCGTGTGTCCGGGTTACCGGTTGGCGCTTGATGGCACAGCTAGGCTAGCGCGCGGCCGACGCGGCGGGCGTGGACGCCGACCCGAGCCACCCCTGGACTAGCCGAGGCGAAGTGAAGAACGAGCTTCACTGCCGACTCATCACTCATTCTCATCATTATTTATAAACAACTAAAACACTTGAAGTCTTGAACTCACTCATACACTGCAGTAAAGTAATTATTCTAGATTTAGCAAACAAGGAATCGTATATTGGTAAGTTGGGCAAATTTATCATCCATGCTTACCGATATGCGATTCGGATCCACAGAACTTCTTCCAGTCTCAGCTAGCTAGCTATGGACGCGGGGGGGGGGGGGGGGGGGGGGGGGGGGGGAGGGGGGGGGGGGCACACGTGCATATTAAGGGACCATATCAAGGGATAAATCCCAGGGGGGCACTCGAATTATTTTTTGACGGGCCGGGGGGTGTGCTGAACGGAACTCTGAAATGGGGGTCTTAAGAGCTGACTACAAGTAAACAAAATATTATGTCTTTGGAGCTACAAAAACCCTGAAAGCAGACAAAATACATAAGACTTGGAGCTACCCATGGTGAAATTGCCATTGACTATATTACCAATTGAAATCAATTGGTAATCGATATGGAAAATGAAACAAATACCCATTGAAACCAATGCCAATGGGTAGGCCCATTGAATTCAGTTTCAATTGGTACCCCGATTAATTAGTTTCAATGGGTACCCATTGAATTCAATGGGTACCCATTATCATTTCAATGGGTACCCATTTGTTATTTATACAGCTCATCAACCATGCTCGAAAGGAATAGAAAATTACAAACGACTTGAACCTTATAATTACCATTAGTGCATTACTAAATGATAATAAAAGTTAGGGTTTCTGTTATCGTATGATCTTTGTTTTAATTTTGAATTTTAATACCACATTACAATTAAGATTTTTTCTGTACATGGTGGCCTCCCCAAGTTTTTTTTTGCCTGCCAGGCAGCTTTGGGAGACTCACCAGGGGTTGTTTGTAAATTCACTATTCATGTTGTACCGTTTGCATTGTAGGCCTACTTTGTTTGAATTGCCGAATAAATAATAATAATAATCCCAGGACGAAATTCCAGTTGAAATTCGAATTGGTACCCATTGAATTCAATGGGTACCCATTAACGCCAATTGGTACCCATTGCAGGGGCGTCGATCCGTTTTGCGATTGGGGAGGGGGGGGGCGAAATTAGAAAATTTTTCCAGAGTGACCACTGAGAGAGCTAAAAGCCCCACATTTGCATGCCCGGAAAGTTTTATTATGCACTCATTGAAAGTGTCTTGATAGCTCGAAGAACTGACTTTGGGGGCACCCAAATTTGGGGACAATAATGGGGGTCCAGGGGCGGAGCCCCCGGAAGCTATTAGATTTCAGACATTTGCAACTCCTATCATGCGTGTTAAAATTGTATAAAATAGTGAACCTACTCGTAATGTATTTTCAAATGGCATACCGAGGGCGTCAATAACTTCTCAAAAGTGGAGGGGAGACATTGCGAGGAAGCGAAGCGATCCGAGCGGAGGGAGGGTGTGTGGAGTGGGTGTCCCCCTCCCAGGGAGCTTTTGTATTTTGGGGCGTGCAATTGTGCGATTTGGTGCACACTTGAGACAGAAATTTCACATAATATGAAGTATAATAAGTATGGAACCAAACATACATAATGACAAAGGGAGGGGTACAATCTCCTCCACTTTCAAATGTGAGAGGACATGATATTCCCATGCGTTCAGCGCATATGGACCAAATTGACTGAAAGATATATTATTTCAGATTATTTTATTTTCTGTCACGGTGTGCTATAGATGAGGGTTTAATAAACTTCGTTTGAGATGTGCGTTTGAGAAATTACACTGCCCAACACATTTCGAAAAGGTGAGTTCCCGCAACCGAAATTAAACTTGCAATATGAGAAACTGTATATGAGCGCGAAGCTGCGCGGCAAAAAAGCAAAAAAGAGATTTACAGTCCTTTTCAAACAAACAAAAACAACGCTATTTTGAAGATTAATTATTGACATTATCTGACATTATATCACTCGATTTTTGTCTTCCTCATTTCGAACTATTAGGGAGGGCGAAATGATATGTTCGCCCCCCCCCCCCAATATTTTCATGGGGGGGGGGGGGGGGGGGGCGACCGCTCCCCTGCCCCCCCCCCCCCCCCCCCCCCAGGATCGATGTCCCATTGAAATTCTAATTGGTACCCAATTGAATTCAGTTTCAATGGGTACCCATTGATTTCATTTGGTAATTGTTTCATTTTCCATATAAAAACAACAAAAAGCCGAGTTATTTTGCTCAAAACCTTTTCGCCGTAAAAAGTTATGTTATTTGATTAAGGGGGACTTTTTTTTGTGTTGAGTTTAATTGATCAGTATTGTTGGAATAAACTCAACAAAAAGTAAGTCTCCTCGTGATTAGAATAACATAACTTTTTTGTGTAATTCATAAACAAAGCAATTAATTTCCACCACTTACGGAACCACTGCTATTTCCTGGTTCCATACGGGCCAACCATTTCCGAGTGCGCCAATGCTATTCACGCGTACGTTTTGTACTTAATAGACAACAGATTCCCCGGGCGATTCGTTCGCTCTGCACACACGTCGCAATTCACGGCACGCATCGCAGTCTCGCAATTCAGACCGCATGAACGCATGCTTTAGAATGGTGATGCGTTTCCAATTTTTTTTTTTTCTTTCTCGAAACATATTTTTGTGAACTTGTTGATGGAATGGAATACTAAAGATGTTACCTTTCTTTAATAAGAATTTATTTTTGGGTGGTGGTACCCTTTAAAATAAAGTTGGTACATTGAGTCACACATGAGTGAGCACACAAAGTGCCAATCTTTCCTTTGATGTGTAGGCCTACTCACTCATGCATGACTCGATGGACCAATTTCATTTTCACACAGAAGTTAGTCAATAAGTGTAGGAACAATCCTGCCGAGTTATTGTGCTCATAAAACATTTTTGTTAAAAAGTTATGTTATTCTAATCAGGAGGAGACTTACTTTTTTGTTTAGTTTATTCCAACAATGCTGATCAATTAAACTCAACACAAAAATAAGTCTCCCTTAATCAAATAACACAACTTTTTAACGAAAAGGTTTTGAGCAAAATAACTCGGGCAGGATTGTTCCTACATTTTATTAACTAACTTATGTGTGGAAAATGAAATTGGTCCGCCGAGTCATGGATGAGTGACCACACATCAACGCAGAATTTTCACTTTTTGACTCTTGTGACTTTTGAAAAGTGACATTTTTCCTTTAATGTGTGGCTCACTCATGCATGGCATGGCGGATCAAATTCATTTTCCCAGAGATGTTAGTCAATCATTTTAGAAACATTCCTGCCAAGTTATGTTGCTCAAACCCACTCAGTCTCAAACCCAATTTACGCCATTTTGCTTAGGGGGAGTTACTTTTTTTGTTGTGTTTACTTAGAAATCTTACCAATTGATTTCAATTGGTAATATATATTCAATGGGAATTTCCACCCTGGGATAATAACAATAATAATGATAATAATAATAATAATAATAATAATAATAATTAAAGCCTGTTATCATTTTTAAAAAGAGCCATTCAAAATATAAGAGGGGCGCTCTCTAAAAAAGCATTGGTTTCAAACATTTTTCATACAAAATTTATATGCATGATGATGTTTTGTTGAAAATAATGAAAATGTTTGAATGTTTACGCCCTCAGCGTTCGATGATATTGGCGTTTATTGGAAATTGTTGGAGTTTGGAATTTGTGTGCGATTGTAAGGTTAGAAGACGTCATTCTGCTTCCTTTCTACACTTAGTCTGCATGGTAAGAACTTATATGTAATAGTGTGTGTTTAAAGCGATTGGTCATGGTTAAAACGGAGGTAAATTTACCCGTTTTACTTGTAATATGGGGTTATCGGCGCTCGTCATCGGGGCTCATGCCATGGAATAGGCATTACCTCAAGGACTGCTGCCCCGCTGCCCTGGCGCATAGTCAGGTGACGGTAGATTAGTCCCACCTGCTGGGTTTCTTGTCAGAATCACTGATGGAGTGATGCCTGATTGTTCTTCTACCTAACCTGGGGCCACACAGAGGTACATTACAGTAGCCTTGTGTGGAGATCAACCTCTTCCGCCTGCTGCACTATCCAAAATGAAAACAATTTTTGTCGGCCGATTTCTCCCTCAATTTACGATTTTACCAGCATTGCCATTGCCTAGCCCATTGGCATTGCATTGCAGCAAATGCAACAAACAAATTGTTTAAAACTTTAAATCAAATGATGTGATCCAGGCATGACCATGTCCATGGCCTGGGCGCGTGTTTTTTTTCTGTACCACTATTATGCGTCAGTTTTCCTCTAAAACTCGTGAAAGCGCGCTGGTAAGCCAAGAAGACTAGCTCGCGTGTGTTGATTTAATTACACGCAACGCAAGCCCCGCAATTGCAAGCCGAGCCATTTTCTCAATAAAATCGTGGTTTCAAACACCATGATGAATATGATGTATACACCTAGAATCTAGACTTTTCCTAGTCGCATCGTCGTGGTCGAAGTCCACATCGAGATCGGCCACTAATTAATGGACTTGTCTAGTTACTAGTTAGCTAGATCGATGTCGCAGAGTTTGATGCATACTGTACGTTACACTTACAGCAGCGGCGCTAGTCTTAGCAGCGCGCTTTCACAAGTTTTTTAGGAAAACTGACGCATTAGTGGTACAGGAAAAAAACGCGGTCTGGGCAGTGCATACGGCATGGCATTTCGTCTTTGACTTTGATAATAATTTCCGACTCCATTGTTTTGAAGACCACAAAATGTAGAATTTTTTTTTTTTTCCTGTCTGGTTTCTTTACCGATGCGTCCTAACACAGCGTTCAACTGATGAACGGAACAACCGTACAGTGTACGAATGGGCAGTAGGCTATGCTAATCTACGGTGTATTCGCGTATATTGCGTGTAAATGGTCCACCCGAGTGGACCATTTACTTTGTAGATGTGCCTGGGGCTGGGATCTGGGAAATGATCTGCTAGACACGTAGACGACTAGACATACGTGTGATGTTTCATGTGATTCGGTATGGCCTCATGGGCCATATGAAAATATCACATTCTATTTCTAACAATATTTATCATGATCAAAATATCAATCAATAATTAAAATTAAAAGAATAAGATTAAGATGGTATACTATTGGTAACAAAAACCATGAAATAAAATTTTAGAAATCATAATTCATATGTTTTCAAGTTCAACATTTATTTATATTTTGTTCCTAGTATTAGTAAAGTATCAGCAACTTGCAAGTTGCACTCACACCTGCAAGTCAAGGGACTTACTGCGTCTTAAAGGGATCTAGTAACTTTGTTGACATGTGCAAAAAGTGATGAATGGTTGATGCAATGTATATTATTGTTATCTCATATGTCCACAGGGTATTGTGTGAACATTTCAAGTCAAATGGACATTGCATAGCCAAGTAATGAGCGAAAATGCAAAATGATATTCAAAAACTCACTGCACTCACTTTGTACACAGAAGAAAAACTCACCCGGAGTTTTTCTTATATGAATACTTCGATCGTACATATCTTTGTAACGAAAGGGAAATTTGAAAAACCGAAACCTGTCCCATGATTTTATTGTTAATACGAATACAACAAGGTATGAGGGAACCGCTAGAATGAAAAATTTATTTTGAGGATTTGGACAATGTTACCAAGTCCCTTTAAAACACTGGCTTGGAGCTAGTACTATTATACTGTTATTAAATGGCGGTGGAGGGTATAGCACGGAATATTACATCCCGAGGGATTTTAAATGCTATTGAGGGAAGAGTAAATAAGTCCAGAGACGAAGTCGAGGGACTTATTTTCTTCACGAAATAGCATTTGAAATCCCGAGGGTAGGAATATTCCGTGATTTTCCAGACAACAAATTTAATAACTGTTTTATCTTCTGACTTGACTTGCAGGGGTGTGCAATACCCATGTGCTAACCAAAAATAGAACACTGCAGCGACATGTACTGTATACTAAGTCAGGTGATAAATAGACATAGTATACGATTAACTTAAGTGATCCTGTAATTAAAATTTAAAGAATTCTGTTTGAATTATGGATATGTAAATGTGCATGCATGTGTATAGGGTCATTCCATGTCAAATCACCCAATGGATTTCATCGCACCCCCTCCGAATTTGCTAATATTTGGTATGTATGATATTTCAACCTTTTAAAGCTCAAATATTTAATTTTTAGCCCAATCCGCCCAACGGTTTTGGCGCTATGGTCGATTCTTATGGGGGAGTTTTGTAAGAAATGGGCGTTGGCACCATTTTTCAAATGGCAATTGTCCGTTAACCGTTGGGTCAATTTATGTTGTGATAGTGTCATTGGACTGGGGATGTTATATGCAATCCATTTATGCCATTTGTTTTCATGCATGAGCGAGTTTGGATACGATAACCTTTGACCTTAGTCTTTGACCTTCCGTTTTACCTCGTGGATCAAATAATTTTGAGAATTTTTTGGGCTTAAATGTTGTCTTGATATAATTTCTACAACATATGAAAGAATTGGAGATATATTATTTCTTGTTTTTTCTACAGCCTTGTTTTAAGTTTGAAAATTTCATGTAAAATTGAATTATTTTAGCCCTACACCCATGTCCAAGAATTCTATAGGGGTGTATTATGTATGAAAAAGACCTATTCAAAGTCATGATTAGAGGCCTATTCACACCCTGGCTTACCACAGTTAAATAGACCTGCTAATCCCCATACAATAAAAATCCAGACAAATGGCATCTATTGATGTTGCAATGATACCACATGTTTCTAACCTGACAAGGGCCCTGGGCAGAATCAATTGTGAGCCAGATCAAATGTTCTTAATGCACACATCTGATTGGTTGAAATGCAGAAAATGTCTCCCTCTGCAACAGGGCCTAGGTGTAGTTCTTTTCTTGAATACAATCTTTCAAGTTCAAGTTCAAAATGCAAACTTGTACATCAATCATGAAAGCAAATATCTACAGGTATCCCTTTTCAATGAATTTCATGTTTCTATGCACCATAAATTGCAATTGTTTGCAATAATATGCAATAGTTACATGATTTGCAATCTGTAAAAATTCAAACACAAAAAGTAACTACCCCATAGACAACTGCTCATAATTTCATAACCAATAATTGTTTCAAGATGTCATCTTACTACAATATTTCTACAGTTGTTTTGTACATTATGTGTGGAAATGAGAGATGGCTGAATGAGCACAGATTAAAGACAAATGACCCAATTTCAAAAGTCCAAGAACTTGCACATGCCTGTCCATTTTTTGTGAAACAGCACATACGTATGGCTTAATGCATCATTGATGGTTTGTGAAACAATGCCGTTTGATTTTCACACAAAACAACTGTATATTTATTGTGGTAAAATGACATATTGAAACAATTATTGGTTACGAAATTATGAGCAGTTGTCTAGGGGGTAGTTACTTTTTGTGTTCAGTTTAGTTGGAAAGAATCAGGTTTGAATTTTTACAGATTGCAAATCATGTAACTTAATTGCATAAAATCTTGCATAGAAACATGAAATTCATTGAAAAGGGATACCTGTAGATATTTGCTTTCATGATTGATGTACAAGTTTGCATTTTGAACTTGAACTTGAAAGATTGTATTCAAGAAAAGAACTACACCTAGGCCCTGTTGCAGAGGGAGACATTTTCTGCATTTCAACCAATCAGATGTGTGCATTAAGAACATTTGATCTGGCTCACAATTGATTCTGCCCAGGGCCCTTGTCAGGTTAGAAACATGTGGTATCATTGCAACATCAATAGATGCCATTTGTCTGGATTTCTATTGTATGGGGATTAGCAGTTCTATTTAACTGTGGTAAGCCAGGGTATGAATAGGCCTCTAATCATGACTTTGAATAGGTCTTTTTCATACATAATACACCCCTATAGAATTCTTGGACATGGGTGTAGGTCTAAAATAATTCAATTTTACATGAAATTTTCAAACTTAAAACAAGGCTGTAGAAAAAACAAGAAATAATATATCTCCAATTCTTTCATATGTTGTAGAAATTATATCAAGACAACATTTAAGCCAAAAAAAATCTCAAAATTATTTGATCCACGAGGTAAAACGGAAGGTCAAAGACTAAGGTCAAAGGTTATCGTATCCAAACTCGCTCATGCACGAAAACAAATGGCATAAATGGATTGCATATAACATCCCTAGTCCAATGACACCATCACAACATAAATTGACCCAACGGTTAACGGACAATTGCCATTTGAAAAATGGTGCCAACGCCCATTTCTTACAAAACTCCCCCATAAGAATCGACCATAGCGCCAAAACCGTTGGGCGGATTGGGCTAAAAATTAAATATTTGAGCTTTAAAAGGTTGAAATATCATTCATACCAAATATTAGCAAATTCGGAGGGGGTGCGATGAAAATTTTCACTTTTTTGGGGTGATTTGACATGGAATGACCCTATAGCGCTATGCCTATGCCATGGATATGGCTATGCGATTGTGTTTTGCATTTCAGAGAATGAAATCATGAATTGTGTAATATGTGCGTTAATTCCAAAGGCAGACAAATTACAAAGCATCGTACTGTAATAGTCTAATTAATGAAGTGCAAACATAAGGGAATATATATCACTCCTATGCCATATACTTATATAGTAAACACAGTAAACAAGTTTGTGAGATTAACCAAAACAATATTTCTAGCTATAATAAAGTATAATCTCGCAAAATAAACTAACTGTGGTTATAGGGGGAAGGTAAAATAAAACACAATTTGAAACTTACATAATAATAATAATGGTGGCTACTTATATAGCGCACGTTCCGTCTTTCGACGCTCGCGGCGCATCACTATTATTACCTCGGTCATCGGATACATACTGCACTCAATCCAGCACACAAAGTGCACATTGTCCACTCCCTGGGGAGCATTCCAGCTAGGCAACCTCGTAGGTGCACACAGTGCTAAGTAACTCCTTTCCATCCTTCCGGGTACCCATTTATACACCTGGGTCGAGAGCAGCAAATGTGGATAATTTTCTTGCTGAAGGAAAATCGCGATGGGCATACCTTGGGTTCGAACTCGAGACCTCACGATTGGAAGGCACGCGCTCTACCAATCTCGCCACACCACGTCCTTCTGATGTCAAAAGTACTGTTAATTCCTATTTGAGAAATCTGATCTTTAGAAATACTGCAATGGATCTGTGTCAAAGCTGTACTGGCACTATGCCCTCTATTTATACAAAAGTAGACCAGTTGTTTACATGTTTAGGCTTCTGCGTACACTTCCCAACTTCCTCCTGAAACTACAATAATATGATACAATTACACTGGAAGCCAGTGCCAGGAAGGATTACATAATTTGTGTTGTGTCTGTTATTGTGTAAATAGATATAGCATTTCAATAGATATTGTCTGGACAGTCAATTAATAGCTTTTGTATTGCATTCTAAAGTATAACATTGAATGTAGGTCAATTTTTGACTCTAAGGAATTCTTTACAACCAGCTTTGAACTACTTAGAAGATTAACAGAACAAAGCCAAACATAAGACCATTATATGTCATCATCAAATTAATCAATAGTGTGAAAAAACATCTAGTTTGAGGCTAGGAAGACACTGAATTTGAATTTCCCAGTGTTTTCCTGGACAATGAGGGCAGCTTCGACTTACATGTATTTTACATGGCAAAGGAGTAAGGGATAACTGCAGTAGTATGCAGTTAACCCCTTGTCTTGTAGGGGTGGGAATATATCACATCTACAAAGTATTGTAAATGGTCCTGGTAGGAGGGTTGAGTGACTTTGCTCATGGCTGCAAAGTGACCATTTATAATTATAAATTGTATTGCCCTTAAAGGGACTGGGTAACATTGTCCAAATCCTCAAAATAAAATTGTAATTCTAGCGGTTCCCTTATAGTTATACCTTGTTGTATTCGTATTTCGTATTAACAATAAAATCATGGGACAAGTTTCGGTTTTTCAAATTTCCCTTTCGTTACAAAGATATGTATATGATTGAAGTATTCAGATAAGAAAAACTCCGGGCGAGTTTTTCTTCCGTGTACAAAGTGGGTGCAGTGAGTTACTGAATATCACTTTGCATTTTCGCTCATTACTTGGCCATACAATGTCCATTTGACTTGAAATGTTCACACAATACCCTGTGGACATATATGAGAACAACAATATACATTGCATCAACCATTCATCACTTTTTGCACATGTCAACAAAGTTACTAGATCCCTCTAAAGGGATAGTTGAGTTTTGGTATAGAGGGCGCTACACTAAATAATTTTTTTGTGAGATAATGAAAAACTGAGTGTCAAATTCGAAAGAGGCAAGAGCATACAATTTTAATGACAGAATAAACTTTATTTCATGGCCAAGTTACAGACTCCTTGCTTTTGTTTATCAGTGAAAATGCAAAGTGATATTTGCAAACTCATTGCTCTGAATTAGTACACAGTTATAACTTTCTAGTAGATAGACATAGTTACAATACAAATCCAAACACTTCAATGATAAATATATTTTTGATGAACGAGGAAATTTTGAAACCAAACCTGATCCATGTTTCTAGTTGACTGGACCATTTACTTAATGTGGTTACTAGATCCCAAGGCTTAAAGAAGATCTATAATCTCTGCTTTGGTTCCATTCAGCCTTCATGTATCCAGGATGGAGACCGACTACCTCCATGATGTGCGCACATCCGATACATGGATGCAACAAAGGACCCTTTTCTTTGAGCAACAAGGACAGCATGACTCTGACATCCCTGGCCATGCAGTCCACAGAGATGAAGACTTTGTTTTCCATTTGCTTGAAGTCCATGCCAAGTTCTGCATCAAGCCATCCTGTAACACTGCTATCAGTGGTGTTGGCAGCATTTCAAAGTCAAACTCCAACTCCAAGGGTCTTCAAATTTCAGCAAGTTTGACGATTGCTGTTCCATTGAATCCATGCGCATCAGATAATGAAAGACTTTCTGGTAAGTGTTGGCAAGGTCTTTTAAAACTTTTTTTCAGCAAATAATGATAGTGGTCATGCGCCATACATGTACATTGAAACCTTGTTATAAATGGGTCATTCCACGGGGTTGGGGCAAAAAATATGACGATGTCCATGTAACGGTGGTATGAGATCTTCTCCTACACATGGAAGATGAAATCATCTGTTGAAGATTTGTATGCAATGAATATTATATAGTAGTGCCCTACCAGAATCGTTCCTGTTTCAGTTGCTTTTCTTCAAAATCTTTGCTTAATACACATTTCTCTTTTTACCACCGTTACATGGACATCATATTCATATAACATTACATAAACTTTGGATCCATAATATTGATTCACCATGAAGCTTGAGTACTTCTGAAGAGAGTTGGCTATGCTTTTTATGCAAAACTCAATTTGAGCAAACATTGTTACAGTTGATAGGAGACACAGTTTCTCACTTCTGGTATGTCACAAAAATTGCCCCAACCCCGTGGAATGACCCAAATATATCTTTGATTATATCACAACATATCATTTGACATCATCACTCACTGTGAACTTTAAAGGGATAACTACATGTAGTACAGTTTTGGTAACCAAAACCTGCAACATAATATTACAACTATACAACTACATGTATTCAAAAACTTCTTTTGTACATTTTTGAAAAGTGTAAGCATTTTATATTTATTTCAATGGGTGCATCAAAATTTTGATGAAAGATGTTTTTGTCATTAAAAATGTGTGCTCTTCCAAATTTTACACTAAGTTGTTCATTACAGGTCTCACAAAAAAACGACCTCTACACCAAAGCTGAACTACCCCTTTAACATTTCAACATATTGATGTATTACTTATCCTTGAGTTTTATGGATAGTCTTTCCAAACTTGAAGATACCTCCAAAAGAAGGAAACTATCTTATCTTGAAAGCCAGTTTAGCGTTCTTTGCATTACAGGTTTACAAATAAATTGTGTTTAATTGTGTCTTAATTTGCCTGTCCGGGTCACATTTTTTTTCTCACTTAGAAACTTCCCAACAAGCACCAGAAGCTTCAGATGGTTGGATCCTTGAACAACCTTGTGTCAACCAGGGATCACCTGATGAGTCGCCTGATGAGTCACATGACGATGTATTCAACAGCTGCATATCTGAAGATGTTCATGAACAGGAAGGTAAAATATGAAAAATCACTGAGCAGTCTTTGCATACGTGCAAGAATATTTGTTTCTATACAAAAAGTACTTTAGTGAAATTGTTCAAGGGTCTGCAAACAAGGACTAGTCCATTTTCTAGGAAGTAATCGTTTACTGTGCTTCTGTTGTCTCCAAATATATGCACCTACACTGATATAGAAATGGCACACCTGCAAACGTTTGACGCTTCTGGTAACATCAATTGGCCCTGTTGGTTCCATGAGTTTAGGTGGGTAATTGCATCGTTTATTAAATAATGCAAGTATGCAACCCTCTGAAAAGTATTGGACATCTATCCAATATCAAACAACTGTACCAATTGAGGAAGCTGGACATGAGGAATGTTCCATCTGAATTGATTGATGTTTTCAATTGATGCAAACTTATTAATTAAGTTGATTGACTGAATCGGTTGCAAGAACATCATTAACATTCTCTCATTATGTGTTTTTTTCCCGTATGCTTCAGAAAGGATAGAAGAAAACTGTCTGGATGCATTAAATAAGCAGATGAAGACAGCGCAAATCGTGTTGAAGAAGGTTGACGTGCAGGAAGTTCCATCTGAACCCCAGTCACGTCGTAAGGTGTTGAGGTACAGAAACCCGAAAACAAAGCAAAACGAGGAAGAGAAGAGTTGTCCTGATCAGCCGACTGAACTAGATTCCCGTGAAGTGAGCTCTGCTAGAAGAGATAGTGCACAAGACCCAGATTGGCTGGAAGCTAGTAACAGTGATTCAAGCTGCAGTTCTCAAGGTGATGATGACATTCGCAACAAGAAACCCAGACCTTTGCAAGGACAGGAGTCTAAGCCTATTGATGAGAGATCATTCAAATGCAAATATTGCCCAAAAGCCTTCTCTCAAAAAGCAAATCTTCGAAATCACTTGGATATTCATACGCGTGAAACTAAAAAGCCATTTAAATGCAACGTTTGTCTTAAAACTTTTGCTCAACATGGAAATCTTGTCGCACATGGACAGGTTCATACTGGTGAAAAACTATTCATGTGCCACATATGTGGAAGGCGTGTTACTAATAGGGACCACCTTAAAAGGCACATGAAAGTGCATACTATTCGCAAGAGACCATACAAATGCACAATATGTGAAAGTGCCTTCTATGAAAACAAAAATCTTGTTGTGCACATGAGAAAACATACTGGTGAAAGACCATTCAAATGCACAATATGTCCAAAAGCCTTCATCTCAAACTCACATCAAAACCAGCACATACAAACACATAGTAATGAAAGACCATTCAAATGCACAACATGTCCAAAAGCCTTCTTTTCAAACTCATGTCTAAACAAGCACATAAAAATACATAGTAACGAAAGACCATTCAAATGTACAACATGCCCAAAAGCCTTCTTTTCAAACTCATGTCTAAACAAGCACATAAAAACACATAGTAATGAAAGACCATTCAAATGCACAACATGTCCAAAAGCCTTCTTTGCAACCGCACATCTAAGCAAGCACATGAAAACACATAGTAACGAAAGACCATTCAAATGCACAACATGTCCAAAAGCCTTCATTTCAAACTCAGAACTTAACAGGCACATAAATACAACACATAGTGATGAAAGACCATTCAAATGCACAACATGTTCAAAGGCCTTCAAGGAAAAAGGGAATCTGCAGAGGCACACACGAACTCATACTGATGAAAGGCTATTTAAATGCGACATATGTCCCAAAGCCTACAATAATAAAGTGAATCTACAGGCACATATAAGAACTCATACTGGTGGAAAGCCATTCAAATGCAACATATGTGCAAAGCTCTTCACCTGCAGGCCAAACCTTAAAAATCACATAAGAACTCATACCGGTGAGAAACCATTCATTTGCCACATTTGTGCACATCCCTGCAGGAAGCTAGGCGATCTTAAAAGTCACATGAAAACACACACTGGAGAAAGACCATTCACATGCTCGATATGTCAGAAGTCTTTCGCTCACAAGCACTATCTTGTAATGCATGAGAAATTGCATACTGGCAAGAAACCATTTGAATGTACAGTATGTCAAAAGACCTTCCCTCTACCTCATTATCTTAAAAAACACATGCAAGTACACTCTGGTGAAAAGCCTTACAAATGCAAGGTGTGTTCAAAGGCATTTGGTCGTAAAGGACTTGTAAAACAGCACATGAGGACACATCCGGGTGCAGTTATCTGTGAATCTAACAACAGTGAACCTCTTATAACGAGCAATGTGGTCATTGGGACCATTGAATCTAACTACAGTGAACCTCTTTATAACGAGCAACGTGGTCCTTGGGACCATTGAATCTAACTACAGTGAACCTCTTATAACAAGCAACGTGGTCCTTGGGACCATTGAATCTAACTACAGTGAACCTCTTTATAACAAGCAACGTGGTCCTGGGGACCATTGAATCTAACTACAGTGAACCTCTTTATAACAAGCAACGTGGTCCTGGGGACCATTGAATCTGACTACATTGAACCTCTTTATATCGAGCAACGTGGTCCTTGGGACCATTGAATCTAACTACAGTGAACCTCTTTATAACGAGCAACGTGGTCCTTGGGACCATTGAATCTAACTACAGTGAACCTCTTTATAACAAGCAACATGGTCCTGGGGACCATTGAATCTAACTACATTGAACCTCTTTATAACGAGCAACGTGGTCCTTGGGACCATTGAATCTAACTACAGTGAACCTCTTATAACAAGCAACGTGGTCCTTGGGACCATTGAATCTAACTACAGTGAACCTCTTTATAACAAGCAACATGGTCCTTGGGACCATTGAATCTAACTACAGTGAACCTCTTTATAACAAGCAACGTGGTCCTGGGACCATTGAATCTAACTACGGTGAACCTCTTATAACAAGCAACGTAGTCCTTGGGACCATTGAATCTAACTACGGTGAACCTCTTATATAACAGGCAACGTTTCCTTGGGACCATTGAATGTACCTTTTTGTATCAGATATATTGTTTCATTAGGGCTTAAAACAATCAAATACATAGAATAGAACCTGGATCGGTCAATGTCGGTTACAAGGTACCTAATGGTGGTAGACAAATAATGTATCGTATTGAAGAGATGACTTCTTCAATTTGTATGC
Organism: Echinarachnius parma; assembly: GCA_037951105.1. Lineage (NCBI taxonomy): Eukaryota > Metazoa > Echinodermata > Echinoidea > Clypeasteroida > Echinarachniidae > Echinarachnius > Echinarachnius parma. Next base: position 985 of record JBAMJV010009104.1, on the reverse strand, counting down.
CTTCGCAACAAAGTGGCCAGAAACATGTTTTTGAATTGTCCCTCCGATCGCACGTGATCTTGAGGGGAAAATGAACCGTTTAGATTTCGTGATCATGAATTCAAAGGTCACTGGGCTCATTATTTCAAAAGGAACCCGTGATTGATGGATTTGCACCATACTTGGTACATTGTTTGTAATTTGTACATAGTTTGTAATGTTTGTAATTTGAGGAACTGATGAGATTTTGGGTTATGAGGTAAAAAGTCACAGGTCTCGATGTATTTATATGCAAAATCGCTTTGTCAATTGTAATTAAAAATTTGTGTTAACTTAAAGGGGACCACCAGGCAAAGAACAACATATTATTATATGTTTTGGCACCGTTTTGTGATATCAAATAGATACCTAACATTTTGAGTAATTCATAAACCAAAGCAATTAATTTCCATCACTTACGGAACCACTGCTATTTCCTGGTTCCATACAGGCCAACCATTTGCGAGTGCGCCAATGCTATTCACGCGCACGTTTGTAAACAATATATTCCCGGGCGATTCGTTCGCTCTGCATACATTGCAATTCACCGCACACATAGCAGTCTGCGTAATTCAGACCGCATGAACGCATGCTTTAGAATGGTGATGCGTTTCCAATTATTTTTTTTTCTTTCTGGAAACATTTTTGTGAACTAGTTGATGGAATGGAATACTAAAGATGTTACCTTTCTTTAGTAAGAATATTATTTTTGGGTGATGGTACCCTTTAAAGGTAACCTTGAGTATTGGTAATTTTCCAAAGTGCCCCCCCCAAACGGATTTGGTTGATTTCAATTCCATATGAAAGATCATCGAAAAAAACATGGGAAATAATAATAATTCCCATTCAGATGCTCTAATTGTTGTGATATTTGCTTTCAAAATTTGTATAAAAGTGATTGACGTCCAGGTATCACTTTTTAGAGAACGCTAGCGCGAGGCGCAAGCGTTCTAGGTCCTCTTAATAC
>JBAMJV010009103.1:0-22374 GCA_037951105.1 Echinarachnius parma | reverse complement strand
GCTGAAGTACAAGGATGCTAGGGCAAACACGGAAAAGTATGTTACTTGGGGAACTATTTTGAACTAACATGACGCTATAAAAAAAATCTCTAATATCCCTTATTCGAATATTCCCCTTGCCATGTTCACGATCGCGCCACACGCATATATATACACACAGAAACCGGGCAGATTGTTACTTGCTAGCAATTTAGAGGTACATCAGAGTACCTCTAAATTTTTGGTCCAGTGTCGCTAAAATTTGTCCTATCTGGCTTTGGTGAATAAGAAAAAATTAGCTGGGTGTTAAGTCGGCATTCAACTTCACGCCTTTGTTGTAAGTCCAACAAAGCTCTATTCAGAACGTCCCGCATAAATAGATTTCAATGCATTTAGTCGGCACCGCAGATCTATTGTTGTAATTGTTCGCATTTCGACTAACAATGTCGTGGAATACCAAATGCTTGTGGAATTTAGACAGATGGGTTGTCATGCTAGGCCAGGCCTTGACTACGATAGCGAATTTAGCCTATCGGCCTTTTGTGAATACCAGTTAAGCCTAGCGGACATCGAAATCGTAATTTGATCAACCAACCTAGCTTATCGGGTTTTATGGAATATGGCCACTGGTTACGCTTCTGAACACATATTGCGCACAACAAATACACACACAATTTGGCGGCCACCAACGAGCCTAGTTCCAGATTGTGGTACAAAATTGTACTGATCTGACTATATGGCGATATTCAAAAGGAACCATTCATTCGGACCCATGTTCATAGTCGTACCCAGGAGGGGGGGGGGGGGGTGGGGTTCAACCCTCCCCCCCCCCCCCCCCCCCCCCACCCCCTTTGACAAGAAAAGGCTGTTTTGGGGCTGTGAATGGTGTTATCATCAAGGATGAGACTTTGCCATTTCCAATTATGTTAGAATTACTGAGATGGAAGCACTTCCATAACGTGTTTTTACAAAGTGAATATTATCATCATGTAAGCCTTACATTTCACTCTTTTATCACTGGTCAGATTTGGATGAAACGATATAAAATGAACTGTGGAATGTTAGGCGTTGTATGAACATGGACACTAAAGAAGGTCGATGAGAACAGACTTCACACTTTTGAGATGGCATGCCTCAGGCGAATCATGGTGTGACCAGACTCGACAGGATGAGAAACACACAAAATACGAACACAACTGAACATGGAAGAAACCATCATCAACAGGGTTGCCACAAAAAGACTGAGATACTTTGGTCATATCAGCAGAATGAATCAAAAAGACATCCCCACATCCTTCTCAACGGAAATGTACACGGCAAACGCCCAAGGGGAAGACCACCTAAGAGATGGATGGACTGTGTAAAGGCAGACTGTAACAACAGACAAATTGACTCCCTGACTAAAGCCACCAGAATGACAGGAGATTAGGAGATGTGGCAAGGCATTGTGAAGCAGAAGCCATCATACATCATACATCACGGCTTAAGTTAAGTCCAAGTATGAACACCTTTCCTTTTTTGTATGAAACACACTGCTGCATTTCTCCTTAGATTTTAGTTGCACAAGATATGACTGTGTCAAACAACTTTTAGTACATTACAAATTGTTTGTAGAAGCGTATGCTAAATATGATTTCACCCGTACACTGTTCACGTAATAATAATAATAATAATATACAACATTTATATAGCGCTTAATACAATGTTTCTAAGCGCTGAGAAATTAAAGAGAGAATATTGACCAATAAACAAAAAAACTTAATACAGACATACATTGTGTGTCAGGTACATATCCATCAGGATGAAACCTTCACCAGCCACTCCAACAACATCTCTCACCATACCAAGGGCCACATCACATGCACCACCACCAATGTTGTATAATCTCATCACGTGCAGAGTCCTGTGGCATGCGGTACGTAGGCGAAACCAGGAACACCCTCAAGAGACGCTTTTACGGACACAGATCCACCATCCACACCTCCAAACATGACGCCCACAGTCGGCAACCACTTCAACCTACCTAATCACTCCATTTCTGACATGATTCTACAGGGATAGAATCTCTAGGTAACCGCCCGGACACACTCCGCTCCAGCAGAGAGAAGTATTGGATAAGACGTCTCTGCACCATTCATCCCCGTGGTCTCAACATCCAAGAAGGCAGTGATTAACCTTTGCATCTCCCCTTCATCGTCTGCACCACCATTTGTTTGTTTTCACTCCCATATCGATACTTTACTTTGTTCCACATACTATTCATATTCTTATTTCCCATTTTATTTCCCATATATTCATTTTAGTTTCCTTTGAGATTACATTATATACACTGTCACCATCATACACTAATCATGTTAGTTTATTAATTATGTTATACTTTTTGCATTTAATTTCTCTCTATAGGTACACTGTCCGTAGACATGGGCTTATTCATATACATCCACATTCCATCATGCATAGTTCCACCTCTATTTTGATCATATTGTTCCACCCTCATTTGTCTCTCCACCTTCCTCTAATCACCTACCTATTTAGGCTTCCTTTTGTTCAATATCTCTTTTATACTCCCTGTCCCATTCATTTGTCTATGTTGCTTCCCTACATATCATCACTTACTGGGTCCTCATCCTTTCCCACTCTCTCCTTTGATCTCGCCTATCCTATTCATCTGATCCTGCAACACACTTCACTTCACTTTTCTTTGTCCTAATCCTCTCGCTCCCATCCCCTACACTCATAATCCCCCTCTATTGTTCCTCCCCTCTCAATGCCCCAGTGCACTCCCACACCTCGTCAACTGTCTTTTGTTCACATGTCTCTTTCCATTTCTTGATTATTTCTTTGATCCTCCCTACCTCTATTCTTCTCTAAGCCTTACACTCTCATCACATTTTCTTTGACTGCAGCCACTTAAGAACCCACCCATGCCTGTTTTAACCTGATTGGTCAAGCAGTCCCTGACACTCACCCACTCACAGTTGCTTTCATTGTTTTGTGTCTCCGCCTCCTTTCCTCTTTCCAGCCCCCCTTCCATACATTGTTTATGTTGGTATATATTCTGTGTTTTTTCTGTAGTACTGTAATTTGTGCCCTGACGAAGATTATGCTAGGATCGAAAGCTAGGCTGTATACGACTCTCATTTTATCACATTGGCGATTTTTTAGTAGACAAGCAGTTTTCAGCAGTATTTTCCATATTCATTCATTGCTCTGCTGTTGTATCACTCCCAAGTGATCCTCCTTGTTTACTTTGTCTTGTTTTATTTTGTTTTTGTTTCATTTTGTTTTATTTTTTCGTTCTGTCAGCATTTGCTATAGTTTGTAATTTCATACGTCTTTCTTCACTTATCTCACAGGCTTACAACTTGGAAACACCTCGCAGCTGAACCCTCATTTCCTTGATATGAATGTGCTCTTTTTCTGTTTATCATTCTCTGCATTGTTCTGTTACATTGACACATGTCTGACCATCTATCCATATTTCATCAACTCAGGAAAGCAAGGATCAAGGCCCTTAACTACCATTTCCACCGAGGATAACTACAGATTTTACTCTCTCAGTCGCATCATACCCACAGGTCTCCTACTCAAGTGCAACCCCTCTCTCGGCACACTCCCACCCGAGCTGCAGAAACGTTGGAATCAGACCCTAGTTAGAGCATCTGTCCAGTTGATTAACATACTCTCTCAACATTGTGCATTCTCTAGTGATTCATTTGCAGTTGACATCACCATACTGGAAAATGATCTACGCTCTTGCTGTACCGATGCCCAATGCTCAAATACAATGATGAAATTGAATCTTGCCTTTCTACCCATAGATCTGAACTCCTCCAACGCCGGAACCGGAAAATTGGCAATCTCTCAGGAAACGCCAAGGGACCCGCAGATTCATACAACGCACTAACAACACAGACGTTTCACCTCATACAGTTGTTAACCTCTCATCTTCTCCCCTCTCCCCAGCAGAATCCTCTCTTCTCTCCAAAGGTCTCAAGTTCTGCCCCACCCCACCTGAAGTCAACCAGATCGAACTCAACCATGATCTCTCCAGGTTCTACCGTACCATTCGTCTCAAGGAGTTCTTCGTCGATGAACCCCCTTCTGCCCCAGAACCTTTCCGACAGAAAAGTAGCTGGGTTCCTCCCAAGAATAGAGTCCCGCACTTGAAACCTATGTACAAGCAGTCAGACTCACAAGTTCTCTCCTCAGATACCCCCATCACCACACATGACAACCTCCCACGCGAAGAACGCAAAGCTCCTCACTTCTCTCAAGAACAGGACCGACATCATCATCAAGCCAGCAGACAAAGGCTCAGCCGTCGTTGTTATGGACCGCCAACAGTATATCGATGAAGCCATGAAGCACCTTGACAACCCTTCGCACTACACATCACTTGATTCTGACCCCACCTCTGATTTCTCTGAACAGATCCAACTGACTCTAGACGATATGAAGGCTCGTGAGCATCTCTCAATCAAAGCACACCAAATTTCTTTCTCCCACTAATGCTAAACCTGCCAGATTCTACCTTCTCCCCAAGATTCACAAACCAGGTAATCCAGGCCGCCCGATCCTTTCCGGTAATGGTTCACCCACAGAGAACATCTCACTCTTTGTTGATCATCACATCAAACCTCTTGTCCCCTTAGCACCTTCATACATTCATGACACCCCTGACTTTCTTAGGAAACTCGAGGACATTAAGGAACAGATACCTGAGACTGCAATCATTGGAACTTTTGATGTTTCCTCTTTGTACACCAACATCCCCTTCGACGAAGGTATCACCGCTTCATGCGAAGCCCTTGGCTCAGAGTGGTCACACCAATCCCCCCATCTCTGACATCAAATCTCTCATGTCCCATGTACTAAACCAAAAACAACTTCACATTCTCTGACAGGCACTATCTACAGATATTTGGAACAGCCATGGGTACCCCGCATGGCCCCCTCATTTGCATGTCTCTTCATGACCAAGCTGGAGCAGCAAATGTTAGACTCAGCACCTTGCCGCCCATGGATTTGGTGGCGCTACATTGACGATGTCTTCTTCATCTGGACCAGCGATGAAGAGAGCCTACACACATTCATTGACCACATGAATTCTTTCCACAGAACCATAAAGTTCACTTCTGACTTCTCCCTAGATGGAACCCACTTCCTTGATGTCACCATCAAGAAGGAGAACAGCCAGATCACCACCAGTCTCTACACCAAGCCCACAGACACCCACCAGTACCTCCATTCATCTAGCTGTCACCCCCGCCACTGCAAAACAGGTATTGCTTACAGCCAAGCCCGTCGACTCCGCCGCATCTGCTCCAAGGACTCTGACTTTTCCCCTCCATGCCAGAAATCTCAAGACACACCTCACTGCCAGGGGCCACAGTGCCAAAGCAGTTCATCTATCCATTAACAAAGTTCGTTCTCTCCCCAGATCCGAGGTTCTGAAGAAGAAGACTCCCAACCAGAGCACCACTGTTGTCACACCCCTAGTGGACCACCTTTCATCCCAACTTACCTCCCCTCCGTCGCATATTGACTAACAATCACCACATTCTTCACACTTCTGATCGCCTCCAACAGCTGTCCCTGATGCCCCCATCCTAGCCTACAGACGCCCTCGCAACCTCAAGGACCACATTGTTCGAGCTGAACTTCCCACCCCCAATAACAACCCTCCTCCCATACAGCAAGGCACCTTTAAGTGCACCGCCGACAGATGCATTGTGTGTCAGGTACATATCCATCAGATGAAACCTTCACCAGCCACTCCAACAACATCTCTCACCATACCAAAGGGCCACATCACATGCACCACCACCAATGTTGTATATCTCATCACGTGCAGAGTCTGTGGCATGCAGTACGTAGGCGAAACCAGGAACACCCTCAAGAGACGCTTTTACGGACACAGATCCACCATCCACACCTCCAAACATGACGCCCCAGTCGGCAAACCACTTCAACCTACCTAATCACTCCATTTCTGACATGATTCTACAGGGAATAGAATCTCTAGGTAACCGCCCGAACACACTCCGCTCCAGCAGAGAGAAGTATTGGATAAGACGTCTCTGCACCATTCATCCCCGTGGTCTCAACATCCAAGAAGGCGGTGATTAACCTTTGCATCTCCCCTTCATCGTCTGCACCACCATTTGTTTGTTTTCACTCCCCATATCGATACTTTACTTTGTTCCACATACTATTCATATTCTTATTTCCCATTTTATTTTCCCCATATATTCATTTTAGTTTCCTTTGAGATTTACATTATATACACTGTCACCATTCATACACATAATTAGTTTATTAATATGTTATACTTTTTGCATTTAATTTCTCTCTATAGGTACACTGTCCGTAGACATGGGCTATTCATATACATCCACATTCTCATCATGCATAGTTCCACCTCTATTTTGATCATATTGTTCCACCCTCATTTGTCTCTCCACCTTCCCTCTGATCACCTACCTATTTAGGCTTCCTTTTGTTCACTATCTCTTTTATACTCCCTGTCCCATTCATTTGTCTATGTTGCTTCCCTACATATCATCACTTACTGGGTCCTCATCCTTTCCACTCTCTCCTTTGATCTCGCCTATCCTATTCATCTGATCCTGCAACACACTTCACTTCACTTTCTTTGTCCTAATCCTCTCGCTCCCATCCCCTACACTCATAATCCCCTCTATTGTTCCTCCCCTCGCAATGCCCCAGTGCACTCCCACACCTCGTCAACTGTCTTTTGTTCACATGTCTCTTTCCATTTCCTGATTTATTTCTTTGATCTTCCCTACCTCTATTCTTCTCTAAGCCTTACACTCTCATCACATTTTCTTTGACTGCAGCCACTTAAGAACCCACCCATGCCTGTTTTTACCTGATTGGTCAAGCAGTCCTGACACTCACCCACTCACAGTTGCTTTCATTGTTTTGTGTCTCCGCCTCCTTTCCTCTTTCCAGCCCCCCTTCCATACATGTGTTTATGTTGGTATATATTCTGTGTTTTTTCTGTAGTTACTGTCATTTGTGCCCTGACGAAGATTCTGCTAGGATCGAAAGCTAGGCTATATACGACTCTCACATATTAACTAAATTAAGATTGTGTATACAAGTGCGTTTTTAACAAAGATTTGAAAGAGTCCATGGTGGGGGCACTTCTTATATCTATGGGTAAATTGTTCCAGAGTGTGGGTGCTATAGAGGAGAAGGCACGATCGCCGTATCTTGTCATGGTGCGGGTACTTGGGCATAGCTGTAGATGGGAAGTTGAGGCAGAACGTAAACGTCTCGTTGATGAGGATGTCGATGTGGAACGGAGGGAAACCAGTTCTTGAAGTAATAATGTAGACATAATATTCATGATAATGTATGTGATGCGACAATGGCAGTAATTGTGTGAAATACTTGTGTATACCAATCTTTGGATCAAAGCTTCATGATTCTGTTACCATATTAAGCCAAACAGCAAGGTACAAGAATAGTTTGAACGCTCCATGTGATTTGAGTTGAAAATGTACAGAGGTAATGGATCACTTTATTAAACCAAAATCACTTGGAGTTCCATAATGTCTAATGTACCTTGTTGTTTGGCTAATGGTAACATTAAACAGAAAGGCGTTTTGATTTTATAATGTCTCCTAAATTATGAAGATGTTTATGATTGAATTGAAAAGCGTTCCGGATATTTCTTTATCTTTATAATTATATGTATCACTATAGAAGTGAAAATATTATTATCAAATGGCTCTGGTAGATTCAGTTACGTGATTGGATCAATCCGATCACGTGAGCACTGCACAACCGTACCGGAACTGCGCAAACAACCAAAAGTGATATCCGAAAGGACGTGTGCGAAACAATGCAAAACTAAAAAGCCGGTAATGTTTGAAGGTATTGACAAGTTCGAAATGAGGTAAACATTTATATAGAAATGGAAAACAAAATTATTGTGTGCCTAAAATAAAAGAAAAACAAGTAGTGATCCTAAGCAATGCATGTGGTCTTGTTTAAGACAGATTTTACTTTTCAAACATTATGCATCACTGATCCAAATTTAACTAAATTGACGTTGTTTTGGGCAATAATGATTATTTTACATTGATGTTTTGTTCATTTCATATATTTTATTATATGCAAGCAAAAAAAAGGTTACAACAAGAATGGATAATGATATTAAACACAGATTATATGCATTTAAATGTTGGTTTGCAAAAGATACATAAAATAAGACAGAACAAAGATACTCATAAATGAGTAAAAGGGAATAGGCCATGCCAATACGTGTATAAGGATGCAGAAGGTCGCCGTTATTTAAAGGAACTACAGCGTCTAGATGGCCTATTTTTTCACACTTAGGCTCTCTATATGTAATTTTTTCTCAAGAAAAAGGAATTTGGCAGTCATTTCCCATGAAATCAATCAATTTTGGGGTAATTAGTAAATATCTAATTGTCCTGGGAACGCCCCTTTTAAATCGCCAAAATCGATTGACGTCATCTAAAGAACTTCGCCCCATAGTCTCTGTACACAACGTCTCTCTAAATTCTCTAGTTGACGTAATGCTTTAGGTCACAAATGCTCCGATTTGGGATACGGCGCCCGTACGATGCCAATTTAGTGTCAAGGAGCATTTCGGGAAGTACCAATACTCAAGTGTACCTTTAAGTCTATGAAAGAAAATTGTTAAAACGGGTCTGTTTATTGAGGAAAAAAGGGCTAAATGGTCACGGTTAGTGTTAGGGTTTTTAATGGTGTCGCCTGACTGGCGAAAATAAGGCTTATGAATAGCAAGTATTATAATATACTTTTATAAATTGTGAGTTTCATAAATAAAGACCCTTATGAATAACGAGTTTTATGAATACATCGGATCATGAGGCTTATGAATAGCGAGTTTTTATTACAAAAGACCTTTATGAATAATGACCCTCAATAGCGTCTTACACGCACGGGTTATGACCCTAATACGAATAGCGATTTTTCTGAGAAATTACCTTTAATAGCGAGGTAATAACCCCGTCAGCGTCGAACCTAATAGTGTGTTTCGTATATTTTGATAAAAATTGTATGAATAGACAAGTGTGCTCCGTAATCTTGGCATATGTGCTGTTATGCTGAATATTTTTACCTTTAGCGATTGCATACGAATTGTATGTTGCGTTTCATATCATATATGATTAGCTACGCTCGCACCTGCATACACATTCTTGGAAGGGCCTTCAAACGGGGACATGGTCGGGCAATGGTAAATAAACCTTCAATCGAGGATATGCCCATTTATTGTGTATGTCCCCGGTTTGATGGTACGCAAACAGGTTGACATGCCCCATTGCCCATTACACAAACACATTCTAACTCAGACACGTATACACAAATTCTTCAAACACCCTTATGGTGAAAAAAAACGGTAAAATGGGCTAATAAGGGATATCTTGCAAAAATCAAATTAACGATCCCTGAAGCACTCACTATACGGGGCTGTTCGGGAAACGGGGATATGCCCGTTTTCGTGTGTGTCCCCGATTGACAGTGTAGAATACTCGTGTGTATCCCCGATTGAAGGCCCTTACAAGAACACACACACACACACACACACACACACACACACACACACACACACACAAAATAATCAACAAACAGACACGCCAAAACAGACGGAATAGTATAAGTACATCATTATTTGTGCAAATTATTGGTTTAATATAAATTTATTTTAGATCTCTTTTGTTCTTTAAATTATACATCATTTTTTTATAAACCGTTCTTAGGTAAATTCAAACACACATTAAATTCCTTCTACACTACATTTATAATACAACAAAATTACGAGAATCACCAAATAGTTCTGAAAAGGCATGATAACTCACACGTTTTAAGAGTAAAATGAAATGAAATGAAATGCATTGTCAATCATGATAATGAAAACAATTCAATATTTACAATAGTTTCAATATTTATATTCGCAATTCAGATTTATAAAACAAAAATAGAAATAGTACATTTGATTGATTGATAATTGTGCGGGTTTGACCTGTACCTGATGACCAAGGGTAATAATAAAGCGCATAGGGACATGCAATTGTGCTTATGTGTTATGCGCTATATAAAAGTGTTTCATTATTATTATATATTATTATTATTGATTGACTATTGGAGCTAACATGCACATAGCAACATGCTAATCGAGGTTAGCCCCGAAAAAAAATTGATGACGATGCGTATCCCCCGAAAAAAGGCCAAATTCGGGCAAACCCGTGTCATTTTCCGGTAGCTCATCATAGTCGAGCAGAATCGCGTCATATTCTGGCCAAAAATTTGTAATTTCTGGGGCAAAAAACATGTCGTATTCTGGCAAAATCGTGCCATATTCGGTCAAATATAGTATAGCGTTCTCAAGTAGCTACGTGGCGAGGTCCCTTTTTTAAATGTTTTATTTCTTGCTTGTTAATTGAAAAGGGGGACGATCAATTGGTAATCGGGCAACAGACCTCATGCTCCGGCAAAATGTGTTAATACGCCCACGAGAGTATTGGCCGGATTCTGATAATGTATCGATCAAAAAAGGCTTCAAAATATTAAAACGTTTTTGCTCTTACAATTTCAAATATTTAAAGAATATTGACTGGCCTTGAGGGAGACACGGCAAATATTGCCTGAACTAGATTCATATTGCTCGAGTCGAAGACGAGGGCAATATGGATCTAGTGAGGGCAATATTTGTAGTGTAGCCCGAAAGTCCAGTCAATATTGTAATTATTAACTAATCAGACATCTCGAGCGAACATGCAATATATTAATTTAAAGGGTTACAAATTGCACAATTCTTACAATTATTGAACGATATTTAAACTTCAAGTTTTAACCAAAATGCATACATCTTCAACCCGGCCCAGTTTGTAAAAAATCATTACTTAGCTAGCGCGTAACACATTATTACATCATAATTAGACACGCGCAAACCATTAATAAACGCGCGTATGATTTTGCGCACTCTATACTACTTCTCAGGGGGGTGTCACTGCTGCCAGAGTGCAGCGATTTTTGCTCACCGGAAGAGCCTACAACTGGTTGCATTATGGGCTACTTGGAAACTACAGTAAACCAATCACAGAGTAGTTCAAACGCGTCGTCACGGGATCGAGGCAGGGGGGTGTCACTGCTGCCAGAGTGCAGCGATTTTTGCTCACCGGAAGAGCCCACAACTGGTTGCATTATGGGCTACTTGGGAACTACAGTTAACCAATCACAGAGTAGTTCAAACGCGTCGTCACGGGATCGAGGTCAATAAAACAAGTTCATATGCATACGTCACAATGGCTCCCATTGTTCTCATAAGCGTGATGAAATCTAGGACAGTGCGCAGGAAAATAGGCGCGATAGTCTACGCACTGCATAGCATGATGATTGGTCCAGTATTTCTAGGTCACTACGCGATGACGTAGAGAAGTGGGCTACGGGAGCTTCAAAAATCGGTTCACTCCGCCATGTTGCCCATGTACAAAGTCTATGGGACACGTGACTTGCGCGCGTTAAGTGAGCCTTCTAGTTATAAACGGGTTGGTTTGTTTATTCATACTTCTATGGATCGAGGTCAATAAAACAAGTTCATATGCATACGTCACAATGGCTCTCATTGTTCTCATAAGCGTGATGAAATCTAGGACAGTGCGCAGGAAAATAGGCGCGATAGTCTACGCACTGCATAGCATGATGATTGGTCAAGTATTTCTAGGTCACTACGCGATGACGTAGAGAAGTAGGCTACGGGAGCTTCAAAAATCGGTTCACTCCGCCATGTTGCCCATGTACAAAGTCTATTGGACACGTGACTTGCGCGCGTTAAGTGAGCCTTCTAGTTATAAACGGGTTGGTTTGTTTATTCATACTTCTATGCTACTTCTATGGCACTCATATGCTGTTAGCGCGCGCCGCGCCTTCATACTCGGCCGGATATATTATTGACCGGCAAATTACACACAAAATCCCATTGCATTGACTTTTCTGAGCGGTCAATATGATTTTGTCCATTGGTTTACTGTGTGTTCATATTGACCGGCAAATTATACAAATTATACTAAACCCACCCGTGTGACTCCTCAGTCCGCTACTTTAATAGACAATATTTTTAGTAATGTTATCCCTCATCCTGAATCATTCATTGTTATTTCTGATATTTCTGATCATTTTCCTATATTCTCATATTTTTCTCTCTCCAATTCTGTAAAAAACGGTGGTCCCCGTCCATTAAGTCGTCGACTAACTCCTGAAAACTTAGCAAGACTTGGTATTAGCTTGGAACGTGTAGATTGGTCGGAGGTTTTAGATAATGATGATATGAATACTTCCTATGAATGTTTTTTAAATATTTTAGATTCAAATATGGATAGTAATATCCCGTTACAAAGAGTTTCAGCTAATAATTATAAAACTACTCCAAGACTCCCTTGGATTAATAAATCATTATTGAGGTCAATTAATAAGAAAAATAGATTATATTATAAATATAAATTGGATGGTACCGATAGAGTTAAAAGAAAATATAATTCTTACAAAAATACTTTGCTTAGAATTTTACGGTTTGTAAAAAAAAATTATTTTGTTAATCGGCTAGAATTCTTTAAGAATGATATGCAAAATACTTGGAAGATTTTAAAGGAAGCAATGAATTTGGTCTCAAATAGAAATAATATTACTAAAATTAATTATAATGGACATATTATTAGTAATCCTAATGATATAGTAGAAATATTCAATATATATTTTTCTACTATTGGTGAAAACCTCGCTCAAAACATTCAACGGCCTGATAAACCGTTCTTTGACTTCTTAGGTCCTTCTAATTCTAATTCAATTTTTTTCGCCCCTACGCAAAGACAAGAAATTTGGGACATAATATCTCAATTGAAAAATAAGAAAAGTTCAGGTAATGACGGTGTCAATAATGTTATATTAAAATTTATGTTGCCCTTTATAATTGATCCTTTAATTCACTTGTTTAACATATCTCTGCTCAATGGCGTAGTGCCGGATAAAATGAAGATTGCAAAAGTCATACCTTTGTTTAAAAAAGGTGATAAGTTAGACATTAATAATTACCGTCCTATTTCACTTTTGTCCTCGTTATTAAAAGTCCTTGAAAAATTGGTTTTTAAAAGAACAATTGCCTTTTTGACTTCTTACAATATAATAAACGAGTCCCAATTTGGTTTTCGCAAAAATCATAGCACTTCTCATGCTTTATTATCCTTCCTAGATAAAGTTATTTATTCCTTTGATACGTCATCTCACTCAGTGGGCTTATTTCTGGACTACTCCAAGGCCTTCGACACGATCAATCATGACATTCTACTTTATAAACTTAATCACTATGGTATTCGTGGGAAGGCTTTGGAGTGGTTCAGAAGTTACTTATCTCACAGAAAACAGTTTGTTTCTTTAAATGGGTCCAACTCAAATTTTCATTCCATTAAGTGCGGAGTTCCGCAAGGTAGTTTGTTGGGTCCACTTTTGTTTATCCTCTATATATATATAAATGATTTTTGTAGATCCTCAAATGTAATGTCTTTCATACTGTTCGCTGATGACACCACCCTGTTTTATTCCCACCATGACCCTATTCAATTGGTTAATATAATTAATTCTGAATTGCAAAAACTCACTCAATGGATAAGAGCTAACCGGCTCTCCTTATATTTACAAAAAACGAAGTATATGTTATTCAGTCACACCCTCAGTTCCTTACCGAGTGATATATTTTTTGATAACTCTCCACTTGAGAAGGTTTCTAATATAAAATTCTTAGGCGTCATAATTGATGACAAACTTTCATGGAAATTTCATTTAGATAAAATCTGTAGGATTATTTCCCGAAACATTGGTGTAATTAATAAATTGAAGAATTGTCTCCCTAACAAATCATTATTGACCTTGTATTCATCTTTAATTTTGCCTTATTTAAATTATGGTCTGTTGGCTTGGGGTAATGCTTGCCAGACATTACTAGATAAGATAATTTTACTACAAAAAAGGGTAATTCGAATCATTAGTCATACTCATTTTCTGGCTCATACTGACCCCTTATTCTTTGATAATAAGGTTCTGAAAATTAATGACTTATTTCTGTATCAGCTAGGCTTGTTTATGTATGATTATAAACATTATAATTCAATGTTCCAGTTTAATCAATCCATCCACAGTTATCCGACCAGGCACTCTGGTGACATTCATTTACCCCTACTTAGAACGCGTTTGGCTCAACATTCTTACTCTTATGAAGGCCCAAAATTTTGGAATTCTCTCCCTGAAATTGTAAAAACAGCCCCATTTAAGAATTACTTTAAAAAAAGATTAAAAACTTATTTATTAAAAAAATATACCTCCGCTTATTGACGTTTTAATTTAGTTTATGTAAAATTATTTCAATTCAATTTTGATAATAGTACCGCCATCCCTAACCTATTAGTTTACTAACACGTTTGGCAACATATTCATACTCTTATTTGTATTATATTAATTGATATTGATTAAATTTAGTATTGGTTCATGTACCAAGTTATTTGATTTAGTGTTAGATACAAACATATTTATTACAAATACTCATTTTTGTTTGGCTTGCACATGGCGTAAAGTAGAATTATATATAGTTATGTATTATCTTAACATGTTACCGAAATACTTTTACATTTTGTTCCTCACAATTCTCAAAATTTTGTTTGCAGAGGGTTTCTCACTTTACAAGCTTCGGCTTTTTAGAGGACCCTCCATTTTCACAGCTTATATCATATTTTGTTTGTTTTCTAAATCCGATTTACCACTGTATCATTTTGATTCATGATTATGTTGAAAAAATAGTTCTATTCTCTGTAGTAAATATGGATTTGTATAAATATTTTGTTCTGTGAAAATGAAATAAATAAACTGAAAAACTGAACTGAACAAATACATGGCACTGCCCAAGATTAATCAGAAAGCACCCCTTATAAAGGCTAAGAAATAAAGTCTCTTTAAATCATTTGTTATCACTATTAAACATGTTCTGCAAGATTTCTGGAACGCCAGTTAGGTGGCAAGCGGAGCCTTGTTATAACCTTCGCGGCCGTCAGATGGTAAAACAGTCTAACTCGAAAATTTGACTTTTTGAGGTAAATTCACTTTCCGGGTAATGTGAGGGCGCTCTTTCCAATGGTGCTATCGAGAAAATCCCATCATGTCTTCTTTTAGAGATAATTTCCGCTATCTTGGTACTTTTTTGTATTTTTCCTTCAGATTTGATGGTAAAACGGTCTATCTTTGAGTTAGCCCATTGTCGGTAATATCGTTTGGAGGTAAAACGAGCTATCTTTTACATAAACCTTTTAACCTTCTTAACTGAGATTTTTTAATCATCGCTGTCAGATGGTAAAATGGTCTATCTTCGAGTTAGACCAGTTTACCACTGCACGGTCGATCGAAATTCTCTCCGACACGCGGACGACTGCACGTACTTACTCAGTATTAACTTCAATGTATCTAAATGCATTTTGAATAATTGTATCTAATGAATTAGTCGTAAAGGAGCATTGAGGAACAAGTATAAACAAAATGCTTGAAAATTTGTTTAAATTGATATCGGAGAAATTTGACAATTTTGTCCTTTTACACGATACTACCCCCAATAATGGACACATGCTATATTTCTCTATCGCTGCCAGAAATACAGAAGTGAAGGTTGTTTTTCGTCTCTATGTTCAGAGAATAATGTTTATTTCATAAGGTGAAATCATCAGGGAATTACTATAATCCACGGGTACACCAAAAGAAAGAAAAAAATCGGCCCTTCTCATGTCACTTAACATCAAGTTGGGACTCTTCTCAAGTCCCATGCTTTGAAGAAGATTTTAGGGTACATAATTTTCCTCCCATGTAGAACATTTTGTAATTTGTAATTTTTCTTGCCATGTACATTTGTATTTTGCAATTTGTAATTTTTCTTGCCTGAATTTCAAAAACATTTGAACACTTGCAACAAAAATACATTCACTTGTCTCTTGTATGATTATGATTGTCAGAGTTAAGGATGATTATAAAAATTACCTTCATGATGATGCTGATGATGACCATGATTGTGATTATGATGATGATGATGATGATGATGATGATGATGATGATGATGATGATTATGATGATGATCATGATCATGATGACAATGATTCGATTATGATGGTAATGATTACGATGATTATGATGATGATGATTATGAATATGATGATGTTGATGACGATGATGCTTATGATAGTAGTGAAGAATGATAGTAATGAATAACAAAAGAAGGGGGATGTCAAAGGTCATTAAAATCAGGTACGGTGGATTTAGGTCGTTTTGCATGCTTACACTTTATATACAATTTCATCATCAAATGGACAGAACAGTAAAATGGTCTATCTAGAAGATGGACCACTTTAAAACCATGAGATAAAACGGTAAAATGGTCTAACTAGAAGATAGACCATTTTACCATAGTATGGCAATAGTGTTTATGGTCTATCTAGAAGATAGACCATTTTACCATTGTATGATGTGTAGTGGGAGTGTATTCATGTGCTGTGGTTAAACAGTCTATCTGCACACAAATCTCATTTATTTTATAATTAAAACCCCAAATAAGCACAAAATTCTTCAGTTATCAGTGTTTAATATGCTTCTTCTTGTCCCATTGCTAAAAATGGATTATACCCATCTCCTAAAAAAGCTCAAACCTCTAAACTTCAAAGTCATTTTTCTCAGAACAGCGATTTTCGAGATAGACCGTTTTACCATCTGACGGCCGTTCGTTAATCGTCTCGTACTGGGGCGGGGGTGATACCCAGCTGCTGCATTGTGAGGGTGGTGGCGGTTGGGTCGAGCCGTGGGCGCCGCCATACGCCATAGGCAATTGATGGGACGGGTATGGTGCCCCCATCGGTGGCTGACTGTCATAGCCTGCCCCCATCGGTGGCTGACTGCCAGCATAGCCTGCTCCCGGACCTACGGTAATTGGTCCTACGGTGTTTGGGTAGTAGTGAACCTGAACAAGAGAAAGACAGTACTTTAGATGGATCTGAGACTGCCCGCAGTCGGAGTGGATGCCTCCGCTATTTCTGAATTAATTAATTAATGAGCCCCGTGATCTTTACCTTTGACCTTACGATTCTAAAAATCTAATTAGTTAATTTGCTCAATATACATGCACATAATGTGTTGTTTGCCAATCCGTCAACCAGTTCTTGAGATATTACGATTTGTTCGTTATTTTCCCATAATGAGTCGAGTGAGCTTTGATCATTGGCCTCATGTCCTCAACGTCATTGGGTCACTAAGGTATATACAGGTACCAAGGCTGGTGATAATCCGTCAATTAGTTCGTGGCAACGAGCTTTTTCCACATGATATAACAAGCCCTGTGACCTTTGACATCATGACCCCAAAATCTAATAAGTTCATTAGCTCAAAACGAAACTAATACATGTAAGGCTTTTTGTGCTCAATTTGACGCGATAACGAGTTTTTTTTTAGCATGTATATGAAATGAGTCCAGTGACATTTGACCTCATAACTGCAAAATCCAATCAGTTCAATGGCTAATAGATACATACAGTACATGACTGTACCAAGCTTGGTGGCAATCTGTCAATCAGTTCTTGATCGAAATATCGCGATAATGAGAACGGACGGACGACCCAAAAAACGTACTGACTCCGGCCACTTCGTTATGAAGGCATACGTATGTATAGGTGATGACATAAACAATTATACAAAAATTAAAAACAAACAATTATTACGAACTTGGGTCTTTCTTATTTCAATACACATAATTTATATCATCGTTGTATTGGCTAGCAAGTTTCATTTTCGGTGAGAGAACCTCAACCCCCTGTGAAAATGTGCCCGTGGAAAGCCCCTGTACAGCGGGTATTCTGGGGGCCCAAAACTAACCACGTGACTGACGGTCGGTTGGCTGCTCCCGCAGCAGACACCCCAGCAGAATGCAGATGCCACTATAGATGTGATGAACTCCGTTAACCCGATAAATACCTGCAGACAGGCCACGGCAACGAGGCCAGTCTGAAAACAGAGAATACATAACATTTCGAAGTTAAACTCATTCATTATCTTAATCATAGAAACTTCCAACTGTCCAAAGGTATACTTATATAACTATAATGACATTGTAAGATTGTGTTAAAAAGTGAAACCAGTATAAAGTGTCTAACTCCACGAACATTACTTGGAGCTTCCACATTTCTCTTCTACCGTGTTGTTTGGCTTATGGTAAGAGAATAATAAAATAGGGTAAGATTTTGTAAACGCCCCTTTAGTATGACGATATCTATCATTGATAATAATTCAGCTCAAGAGCGTTAATGAACGGTCATAAATCTTATACAGGTAATATACAGTAATTTGTTGTACAAGCTGACGCAAGTTGTTGTTTTTTAACCAGGTAGTGTTCTCTTTCAATGAAACTCACACATCATTCGGACATATCTTACAATCATTTTGGTATAGCATTGAAGTCTCAAATGTAATTTTGGGCAATTTCTGACAATATCTGCACCTTAAAGGTATGGTGACAAGAAAACTGCCTCAAAATTGGGTTTTACTGTATCTAAGGTAGATTTTCATGAAGATTACTAATACAAACATATTTTCCTCGTGGGAAAACCCGGTAAAATAAAAATATCAACTTGTAAATTCACTTTCGGAACCCTCGTAAAAAAACTGAGTCCCGGGCGAACAAAAAATGACGTCATCTTTGTGACGTCACCTGCAGGCAATCGCAGTTTAGCTCGGTTATAGACGTACACGCTGAGTGCAATACTCACGTTGACACAGAGATATTATTTCCATTTGTTTCAATATTTGCAAACATTTGTTCAGGTTTATATCATGGACGATATACACTCAGATGTGTAGCTGCATCCTGCTACAATTCATTTCTTAGCAATTCTTAAGCATTTTCAGTAAAACCTCAATTTACAAGCAAAAACGAGTTTGTTTTACAAGCAAGTCATAGGCTCTGCATGTAAACAATGCACATTCCTCCGCGTTGCGGTCTGCATGTGATGTCATGAATCGGGTGACACGTGCGCACATTCCCGCTCTGCTATAAATGACTTTTTTTAGGAGCATGGAACGCCGATGCGTAATAAAGCAAAAAAGTTGCATGAAATTTACCTTTTTTTCCCAACTTAAGGATTTCTTTGAAAAAAAGAGTGTGGTATATCAATAAAGGCACATATTTAAAGCTATAAACCTGAATCAAAGCCGGGATTACCCCCCTCCTTTAAAATATCGTGTGTGATCGACCATGTCGACTGATTCTAGCTGTAAATGCCACAATCAAAAATAGTCTCCGGAACGCCTTTCATTCAATCACAGATATCCCAAAAGCTCGGGAGACATTTGAATAATCATTTAACCCTAATAAGGCCGGGGGGGGGAGTGGGGGGGGGGGCCATAATGCCCCCCCCCCCCCCTCTCCGCAATTTTTGTTATTGCTCCAAAACGCTGTAAGATGACGCGCCACTGCTCGGTGACTTTTTTCTTTTGGGTCTTGCGCATATTTTAAAACAAACATTTTGAAAATCGGACCTACCGTTACGAAGTCATGTGACCTTTTGTCTATGCATGTCAGCCCGAAAATTGCTCAATTTCGTGATTTGTGTACAAAACATATGGAAATATCAGTTTTCGTAAAAGGAAGTATATCATTGGTTATTTGGTCTTGTTTACATTTTATATGTTTGTTTTGGGGTTAAAAATAGATGAATTATAGTTAGAAATAAAATAAACAACAAAAACAATAAAATACATAAGTTTAAAAAAACAAAGAAATACATAAGAAATTATAAAAAACAATAGAAAACATAAGGAAGAACCTGGCTCTTCCAAAAATTTGTGTCGCATTATTATTCCAAATGCTCTAAAGAATATATGTAGTGAAAACCAATGTTTAATTATGAAGAATATATGATTTATGGGTACAAATATGAATTGTATGACCTTATTTGCATAAATATGCAAACTAATGAATTTTTCAAAAAATTAAAATTACCATTGTATTCTATACACTTCACTCATCATGCGTGCAAATTTTCACGGCGATCGGCCGCTCCGCGGCCGAGATCTTAGGGGGGGGGGGGGGGGGCGCCATAATGCCCCCCCCCCCCCCCCCCCCCCGGCCTGCTGAAGACCTCAAATAGCCCGGCCCTTTTAGGGTTAATTCTTCTGTTGCTGCACTTCAGTGCGTCTAATCCCCATGAACTATTTTAACTTGGCCCCTTTTACATGCTCCATGTGAAATTGCTGCTCTTAGCTCTATCCAGGTGTATATGGGGACCCGGTAGGATGGTAGGATGTGAAAGCTGTTATGTGAAGGATCGTCTTAATGCTTATGAGCCGCTTGAAAGAAATGCTTGGAAGGTAATTTTGTAAATGTGTACTCGATATGCTGACATTAGGTAAGATTTTGTGCCGGTTTGTACCCATTTTCCTAAAAATGGGGAATAATTTATTGCAAATCTACTTGAAAGGTGGCAAATATAAAGGGGGCAATGTGACAACTTGGAATATGAAAAGAGAGGGGCCGGCCGGGGATAGGCGACTTACACAGTTGTTGCTGTAGTGGTGGCAGTAATAGTAATCGCCGTCGAACCCGGCCGTTACACTGGCGAGAATGATGACCACGAGCCCCATCATCGCTGACAGGATCGACATCACCATGTAGGCCACGATCTAGGTAGAACAAAATGCACGATTTAATTTGTTAGATTATAGTGGTTTTAGTGGTAATAATATATTAAAAGCGCTTAGAGATGATTATCAATCATATTAGGCGCTATATAAATCGCAAACATTATTTTTATCATTTATATACATGTACCTTTAAATTATTGTAAAATTTCAACCAAAAATTATCAAATTGATGATGACTTATTTTATCAATGACAAGCATGATTCCGATACAAATTATAATGATGTTAATGGCAATAATCAATATGATGATAATGACAACGAAAACATTATTACTATGATGATAATAATGATGCTGACGATAATTATGATGATGACGAGAATGAAGATGACGATGATGCTAATATTGATGATGATGAACGATGATGATGCTGATGATAATGAAGATGATGACGATGACGATAACTTTAATAACAATACTAATAATAATGGTGGCTACTTATATACCGCACGTTCTGTCTTTCGACGGCCGCTCACTATGATGACGATGGTAATGGTGATGAGTATAATTACATTTATCGTAACATTCAGCAATATATAACAACTATTCAGTGATTATCAGTCAATGTGAACAATTCTCTAAATAATAATTCAATAGTATTATATAGCGTAGATTAAACGACAGTTATAGTTATATATTGTTACAACAATAACGAAGATTACAAAGTTATTAACTATAATGTAATATATTAAATAGTTTCATTGCGAACATTGTACCATAGTTTTACTGACAATGACAATGACAATGACAATGACAATGAATTTTACTTCTCATACGGCCCCTCATGGGGGCATGGAAGAAATACAAACATCAAATACTGTAAAACTAAAACATCATAAATGGCAATAATTGGCAAAACATGAAAATATTTACAATGACATACAAACATCAAATACTGTAAAACTAAAACATCATAAATTGCAATAATTGGCAAAACATGAAAATATTTACAATGACATCAAATACTGTAAAACTAAAACATCATAAATGGCAATTATTGGCAAAACATGAAACTATTTACAATGACATCAAATATCAAATAATCAACAACAACAAAAGCATCAAAATGTTGACATAATTACTTTACAAAATCTTGACATATTTTTCAGCTCTTTGGTATTGGCAGTATTGGTATTGCTACCATTTCTTTCAGCTTTGATCAACTTACCGTACAACTGTTTTTGCTGCCTGAAGCAAGGCCAAGGATTCCCGTGGGAAGAAAGAACTGGAAAAAATTAATAAAAACAAACCAAATAAATAATGTGCTAAACATGTGAAATTATATAATGAAAAAGATGGTAATAATAGCAATAATAATGATATAATAACAATAATAATAGCAGTAATAATAATACAAGCAAAGGAGAAGGAGAAGGGGGAAGAAGAAGAAGAAGAAGGAGGAGGAGAAGAAGAAGAAGAAAAAGAAGAAGAAGAAGAAAAAGAAGAAGAAGAAGAAGAAGAAGACTTTATCATTTCAAAGGAAAACTTTGTTTACAAACTATGAATCATAGTCAAAGGTTTACAATAAAAGTATGCATAATACAACAAATTAAGTTTGTATACAATGACTATACAAGAATAAACAATGATATCATGGGGAAAAAAAC
>JBAMJV010009102.1:0-18678 GCA_037951105.1 Echinarachnius parma | reverse complement strand
TGACTGATCAGATATTTTACTGTTTCGATATGACCATTCTGCGGCGCTATGTGCAGGGCTGTCCATCCGTAATTTTCTTCCTTGCTCACATCTGCCCCTTGACTGATCAGATATTTCACTGTTTCGATATGACCATTCTGCGACGCTCTGTGCAGGGCTGTCCATCCGTCATTTTCTTCCTTGCTCACATCTGCCCCTTGACTGATCAGATATTTTACTGTTTCGATATGACCATTCTGCGACGCTATGTGCAGGGCTGTCCATCCATTATTTTCTTCCTTGTTTACATCTGCCCCTTGACTTATGAGATATTTCACTGTTTCGATATAACCATTCGGCGACGCTATGTGCAGGGCTGTCGATCCATTATTTTGTTCCTTGTTCACATCTGCCCGTTGACTTATCAGATATTTCACTGTTTCGATATGACCATTCTGCGACGCTATGTGCAGGGCTGTGGATCCATTTTTTTGTTCCTTGTTCACATCTGCCCCTTGACTTATCAGATATTTCACTGTTTCGATATGACCATTCTCCGACGCTATGTGCAGGGCTGTCCATCCATTATTTTCTTCCTTGTTTACATCTGCCCCTTGACTTATCAGATATTTCACTGTTTCGATATGACCATTCTGCGACGCTATGTGCAGGGCTGTGGATCCATTTTTTTGTTCCTTGTTCACATCTGCCCCTTGACTTATCAGATATTTCACTGTTTCGATATGACCATTCTCCGACGCTATGTGCAGGGGTGTCGATCCACGATTGTTTTCCTTGTTCACATCTGCCCCTTGACTTATCAGATATTTCACTGTTTCGATATAACCATACTGCGACGCTATGTGCAGGGGTGTCCATCCACGATTGTTTTCCTTGTTCACATCTGCCCCTTGACTTATCAGATATTTCACTGTTTCGATATGACCATTCTGCGACGCTATGTGTAGGGCTGTCCATCCATCATTTTCTTCCTTGTTTACATCTGCCCCTTGACTTATCAGATATTTCACTGTTTCGATATGACCATTCTGCGACGCTTTGTGCAGAGCTGTCGATCCATGATTGTTTTCCTTGTTCACATCTGCCCCTTGACTTATCAGATATTTCACTGTTTCGATATGACCATTCTGCGACGCTATGTGTAGGGCTGTCCATCCATCATTTTCTTCCTTGTTTACATCTGCCCCTTGACTGATCAGATATTTTACTGTTTCGATATGACCATTCTGCGGCGCTATGTGCAGGGCTGTCCATCCGTAATTTTCTTCCTTGCTCACATCTGCCCCTTGACTGATCAGATATTTCACTGTTTCGATATGACCATTCTGCGACGCTCTGTGCAGGGCTGTCCATCCGTCATTTTCTTCCTTGCTCACATCTGCCCCTTGACTGATCAGATATTTTACTGTTTCGATATGACCATTCTGCGACGCTATGTGCAGGGCTGTCCATCCATTATTTTCTTCCTTGTTTACATCTGCCCCTTGACTTATGAGATATTTCACTGTTTCGATATAACCATTCGGCGACGCTATGTGCAGGGCTGTCGATCCATTATTTTGTTCCTTGTTCACATCTGCCCGTTGACTTATCAGATATTTCACTGTTTCGATATGACCATTCTGCGACGCTATGTGCAGGGCTGTGGATCCATTTTTTTGTTCCTTGTTCACATCTGCCCCTTGACTTATCAGATATTTCACTGTTTCGATATGACCATTCTCCGACGCTATGTGCAGGGCTGTCCATCCATTATTTTCTTCCTTGTTTACATCTGCCCCTTGACTAACAGATATTTCACTGTTTCGATATGACCATTCTGCGACGCTATGTGTAGGGCTGTCCATCCATTATTTTCTTCCTTGTTTACATCTGCCCCTTGACTTATCAGATATTTCACTGTTTCGATATGACCATTCTGCGACGCTATGTGCAGGGCTGTGGATCCATTTTTTTGTTCCTTGTTCACATCTGCCCCTTGACTTATCAGATATTTCACTGTTTCGATATGACCATTCTCCGACGCTATGTGCAGGGCTGTCCATCCATCATTTTCTTCCTTGTTTACATCTGCCCCTTGACTTATCAGATATTTCACTGTTTCGATATGACCATTCTGCGACGCTATGTGTAGGGCTGTCCATCCATTATTTTCTTCCTTGTTTACATCTGCCCCTTGACTTATCAGATATTTCACTGTTTCGATATGACCATTCTGCGACGCTATGTGCAGGGCTGTCGATCCATCATTTTCTTCCTTGTTTACATCTGCCCCTTGACTTATCAGATATTTCACTGTTTCGATATGACCATTCTGCGACGCTTTGTGCAGGGCTTTCCATCGATCATTTCCTTCCTTGTTTACATCTGCCCCTTGACTTATCAGATATTTCACAGTTTCGATATGACCATTCTGCGACGCTATGTTTAGGGCTGTCCATCGATCATTTCCTTCCTTGTTTACATCTGCCCCTTGACTTATCAGATATTTCACAGTTTCGATATGACCATTGTACGATGCTATGTGCATGGCTGTCCATCCATTATTGTTTCCCTTGTTCACATCTGCCCCTCGACTTATCAGATATTTCACTGTTTCGATATGACCATTCTGCGACGCTATGTGCAGGGGTGTCGATCCATTATTTTGTTCCTTGTGCACATCTGCCCCTTGACATATCAAATATTTCACTGTTTCAATATGACCATTCTGCGACGCTCTGTGCAGGGCTGTCCATCCGTCATTTTCTTCCTTGCTCACAT
The DNA here is from genome assembly GCA_037951105.1 of Echinarachnius parma. Classification (NCBI taxonomy): domain Eukaryota; kingdom Metazoa; phylum Echinodermata; class Echinoidea; order Clypeasteroida; family Echinarachniidae; genus Echinarachnius; species Echinarachnius parma. The sequence goes on along the minus strand of JBAMJV010009102.1, from coordinate 15,915 downwards.
CTGCCCCTTGACTGATCAGATATTTCACTGTTGCGATATGACCATTCTGCGACGCTATGTGCAGGGCTGTCGATCCATTATTTTGTTCCTTGTTCACATCTGCCCCTTGACTTATCAGATATTTCACTGCTTCAATATGACCATTCTGCGACGCTCTGTGCAGGGCTAACCATCCATCCTTTACTCTTTTGTTCACATCTTCCCCTTGACTTATCAGATATTTCAATGCTTTAATATCACCGCTATGTGATGCTTCGTGTAGGGGCGTCCGGTCAGTAGTATTTTCCTTGTTCACTTTAACCGCTTGACTTATCAATTGTTCTACTGTATCGATATGACCAGTATGCGATGCTTCGTGCAGAGATGTTAGTCCAATAGTTATTCTCTTCTTATTCACGTCTTCGCCTAGACTAATCAACTTTTTTACTCGATTTATCGGATAGTTGACATTATCTACATCACCATACGTTGATGCTTCATGTGAATGTGAGCTTTCTCTAAAGAGCTCCTTGGTTGCTTGGTCGGAATATATTTGATATTTCAGGGTTGTTCCAGTTATCTCACTCGCCGATGCCCTTTTAAGTTTACCTACTCTTTTAAAACTCGAAACCCCCATATTTATGTTATTATGACGTCGTACATTTCCATCTAAAAGAAACCAGTTAAATTATTTAAAATCAGTATGCACATAATTGTCGACATGTCTACATGGGTAAACCCGCGTTCAAATGTCATCCTTGCACCATCACAGCTGAATAAGTGCTCGCTTAACCTGAATTGCACAATGGTAAACCGCAGTGGAGTATTTCCTTTTAAAGGTAACCACCTCTCGAGAACCAAGCGAATACATTACTTGAATAAGTAGTTCAGGGAGTTCAGTGTATCTGTTTACATACAGAGTTGACGTCACGTCGTGATATTTGGTAAAACTTCCTTCTGTTGTAGGTTAATTCAGTACCCGAAGGGGCAAAAAGTGTTCTTGGATATGTTGCCCAAATTAGTTCAGTCGCGTTGAATGTTGGGACTTACATTGGAAAACAGGAAGTCAGTGACAAGATCTCCAAGGAGTAACACATTTCGACTTTCTAGGGACCTCAATATTCAAAAAAAATTCAAGAAACTTGCTAAATATTCTCACTTATTGCTTCATGTAACTACTATTTGATCATAATTTGTCGAAACCAGGCAAAGTGTTCTGAGCTTCAAATGTGCTTATGTAAATAGTGGTGTGACTGGAAGAACGGCCAGAAGCGGGGAAATGTTCTGTAGACAAACGAATGTTCGTGAACCTAAATTGAGCCTGGTCGCAAAATAATGCGTCTTCCTGGGTCTGGGAGGAAAAGCGACATAATGAAAAGAATTAATAGTTATTGACATGATTAAATGTGACAAGAACATACAGAAATTTCGGTATTTGACACTTTGTAAGGAAGATCAGGCTGACCTTGAGGGTAAGATATAAGCAGAAAAGTAATAACATTGTTATTTTGGGGGTACAAATTTATCGTAATTATATCCGCAGCTGAAAATAAGACGTTAACAGAACTGTAAAGACTTTGTTTGAAATATTCCAAAATACTTGTTAATTAATTATTTGCAAGTCAGAACATCTGACGAAATTCACAAATATTATTGGTTCTAGTTTGCATATTTTCTGAATTGCATCTAATTGTTACTTTACAATCGATCTAAGGTCTTTCTGCAACAGGGCCTAATACTGATTCATTTAGCTATAACATGTACTTCTCTAGCACAAATTTGCAATTTATTGTGTTTTTTTAATGACATCACTGATTAAGCAAAGAAACCACCAAGAGAACAGCATATAAGGTTTCTTTGTAACTTTTAATAAAACAGATCTTCATAGGGTTATCGATAAAATTGTTGATCGCTGTAACTTGTGTACGCTCGTTTTCCATTCGCTTAATTTGCTTAAAAACTTGTAAACATTTCTCATTTAAAAAATACCTAGTGGGGTATTATTTGGCATTTTTGCAAATATATTCACAACTACTGAAGCTACCCCCTACAACAACACGCTGCTGGAAAGCTAAGAATATGGGGAATCTAAACAAACTAAATGAATGACCATTTGTCTTAAAATAAGTTTAATAGTCATATGGGCATTTCCATGGGAGAGTGGACATGAACTAAAAAAAAAAATTGGCTCTATTTCAAATCGTAATTATTTTGTCTAGATAATTTGTTTCATAAATCATGATCCTATAATTATATCTTTCAGTTCACATGATTTTTTTTAATTCTCAGGTGTCTCCGTCTTGGAGAAACAGAAACCTTACACGAAACTCTACACATAGGACGTACCCTGTGCAAATTTCAGAAAAATCTTCATATTTTCAATATTTTTTGGTATTTTCATTATTTAAGGCACCAAATTAGATGACTGAAAGTCACAGTACCTTTTCAGATAAAATGTCAGTCTTTTGAGTGCTCTAAAGTATATTTTTAATGAATCAACACCTCTGGACAAACGCGAGTTACCGTAACGTGAGTTACCCATTTCCTGCATCCTATAACTTTTTCGATACAAACTCAAATTAGCACATTAAATATTTGACCAGGATTACCTTGTAGATGGTGCTTTTTACGTTTTAGGTATACTTAATTTTGTCCATGTCTTTTTTTTTTGTAATGCGAGTTACCGAACGCGATTATTCTACAAAGGTTCCTACTGGTAGCTATGTCAGTCGTGTTTCAATTCAATTTCAATTTCAATTTATTCTTGCTTCCAACAAAACATTACAAATGAATAATGATAATTGGCTTGGTATGAACAGTCACGTCACGTTCACGTCACGTCAGGTGAAGGTTCTGTACCTTTTGTGAAACAGGTCACCCAAATCTACGAAGTGTTGGGTTACGTGACCCAACAGTTTGTAGATATACTATATGCAATTCATGAAAGCTCACGTAAATTGGCGCTTGCGTAAAACAAATTAATGTAAATTGTCGTTGAGAAGAGACTAATTCTCGGTAAATTTAATCGTGAACGAACCCGTCCTACCTATACTGTAAATACCAATTATAGGCGTACACAGGCCTGGGGGCAGGGGGATGGACACCCCTACCCCCATCCCCACCCCCTTACATAATTCAAGAAATGTCTTGGTCTCGGCCTCGAAATTTGTGACCGGTCCTGGTCTCGTCCTCGGCTGCGGTCATTTTCTACGGACACCCCTATACCCACACTCCCCCCGCTTACTCCAATTTGTCTGACGAAATATCCCCCCCCCCCCTACACCCACCCCTTGAAAAATCCTGGGTACGCCACTGCCTACAAGTAGCTAGTTCGAATGTCAAATACATTAATTGATTTATTTAATATTGATTGGTTGGTGTGATTGTTTCATTATAATGATTGACTGATTAATTGATAGATTGACTCGATTCAATAACCATAAATAAACACTATTAATCAAATCATTGTTTTATTACTTTTAAACTCATTGATCACTGCAACTCACTCACTCACTCACTCACTCACTCACTCACTCACTCACTCACTTTCACAGGCATGCAAAAGTATACAACGCCGTTACGGGCCAGTACGCTCAGACATCGAGCACGGGAACTTCAGGCGTATGCGAACTGAATTGTCCGCTGCGTGTAGCAATTCAGCTGGAAATCAACATTTGCCAAAATCCACGCACGACACGTCTTTAGAAATACTCCAATAACAAGACAAATAATGCAAGTGGTATGGTTGTACATTACCTAAATGACAGAACTGCATATTATCGTCTCAGATTACTCTGAATTATGCACGTACATATTATAAACATAATGATTGAAAAGATATGATAAGGGGGTATCGGCATTTTCGTCGACATTTTTAAATCTCTTTGTGCGTGTATGTCTAGTCTTAGTAACAAGCGTTTGCAATTTAAAAAAATCTTGATTAAACGCTCACGTCACGATTTGGTTAACGCGACACTTCGAGTTTTACCGGCATGGAAAACGACAAATTGTTGGGTCACTTTACCCTACACTTCGTAGATTTGGGTGACCTGTTTCACAAAAGGTACAGAACCGTTCACGTGACGTTAACGTGAACGTGACGTGACTGTTCGTACCAAGCCATGATAATTTGCACAAAATAGGGATATACATAATACTGGAAACAAGAGGGGTCCACTAAAAAGCAATGCTTGTACAATTGTGGACCCCTCAAATAATAGTTAGGTATATTGTAAATTTAAATTAACACATTCTAGACTACAACAACATAATCAAATATAGAGAGGAAAAGAGGGGAAAAGGGGATGCCAACAAAGACCAACATGGAACAAGAGAGAACTTTACATGACACACAATAGGAGAAGACGCACACAATACAAACAATTAGACACTGCCAAAAGAAAGTGAGAGATCGGAGGTACAAATGTATGTAAAGGATAAGCTGCAAAGGATAAGCTGCAAGAGGGGTTCAAGTGAAAATAAAAAAAGACTTGCGCATAATAGAAAGGAACAATGCATGAGAAGGCACAATATATATTATCAGATTACATTTTGTGTTGTCTAGTTAGTGCACATCTAATTAATCCTTGGTGATTAAATCAGCTTACGATAATGGAGTTACAGCACATTGAAGTAGTGAAATGTACGATAAAGTGTAACGCGAGTTACCGTGGACATGCCCTTATGGAGAAGAATAAAATTGAATACTTTTAGCAAGTCAACATTTAAGACGCATCTCCTCCGATGTATAGGGGGTATGCATTCTGCGATGTTAAGGTAGATTGTATGATGCTATACCAACAAATTAATGATAGCATTTTACATATTCAGCTTTGAAGGAAATTTTGCAAAAATTCAGGACTTAAATGTTAAATATTCATATTTTGGATTACGATATAGGTTTACCTCTTAAAGCCATTATTAATCTGTTCATATACAAACAAAGAATAATTCCCAAAAATTTCATTGAATTGGAGTAAATACTTTTCAAATTTTGCAATTTTAATTGTGTATTGCAGTGATCTGATAAGTCCACAAATTGATGTGTGAAAATGTCACGTTTAATTGCATGTTTTGGGGCTGAGATATGAGCAAAAATGCAAAGTGATATTCACTAACTCATTGTACTTACTTTGTACATGGCATGAAATTATCCCGTAGAAAATTTCATATCTGAACACTTCAATCGTAAATATCTCTTGAGCAAAATGGAAATTTGAAAAACCGAAACCTGTCCCGTGCTGTTATTGTTGATATGTTTATAATGTATGACTATGAGACAACCACAAGAGTTCCAAGTAAGTTTTTAAGATTTCGACAATGTCCCTTTTATGTGTATGTTTTTGTGTTATACAAATATCAAGTAGCCAGCATGATTTTTAGATAATGAGACTATTGTTCAATTTTATGTCATGTCAAACATATTTACATATATTGCATGTTTGTTGAGTTTGTTATTAGACAGCTTCAAGATGTTTGCAGTTTGTGCATTATTTTATTGTAAATCTCATTTAAATGTGTAAATTCAAACTCTGCGCCCCTTTAGATACAAGTATTTTTGAAAGACTATAAATGTTACTTATGTTTAGAATGAAAATAGAATAGAGTAACTATTTCATAAACTCTACCATGATAATTAAAATGTATGCCACCAGGTTGTTCACTGCATTTTAGGATGATGTACGAATCTAATATTTAGTTCATCAGTTCAGCCAACTGTATCTTAGGAGTATGGTCTGGTTTTATTACATAATGGTATTGTATGTACAATTGTATACAGTTAATTCGTCCAGTGACCTGATGCAACCAAATAGGTATTATTAATTGTTGTTGGGTAGGCATGAAAGTGTTCATCATGCCTACAAGAACATGTTTTTAAATGTTTTTTTAATTTGTTGAAATCTGACTTATTGTAGTAATTAAAAGTGTTAATACCACATGTTATTGTTAGATACAAGTATTTTTGTAATACAATAAATTTCACTTCTTTTCGGAATGAAATCATAATATGGTAGCTATTCATTAACTGTACTGATAATTGGTATGTGTATGCCATCATGTTCTACACTGTATTGTAGGAGTTCGTAAGAATTTAACGGCATAATGTATGAATTTCATTAGTTTGGTTAACTGTATTCTGGAAGTATGTAGGAATTTATTTTCAGAATGGTACATGATTTGAAATATTAAAGATTTATTAAACATAATGGTACGCTATTTGAACGTTGTTGTGTAGGTATGCAAGTGTTCATTATGCCCTCAAACAAAATGTTTTTGTTTTGAAATATTTATGGAAATGGTTATAATTGTTAAGATGTACATAGGACAAGTGTTGTTATTGCCTTCTCTTGCCATTTGCCAATGGATTATAACATTTGTATGTTTGAAATAAAATATATCTATCTATATCTATCTATCTTTTCTCCCATTTTTTCTCTCTCTCTCTCTTGCATGTTTGCTTTCTCTTTCTCTACCTCTTTTCTCTATTTTTCTGGCTTTTTTTTCTATTCCTCAGACTCTTTCTCTGTCTTTCTTGCTCACTTTCCCTTTCTATCATAATCTGTTTCTCTGTCTTTCTTCCCCGTTTCCCTTTAATCTCTTTCTTTCTAATCCGCTTAAAAATTATCATCCCGTTCTTTACCTCCAGTCTCCTCTCAATCGTTTTAACTCTCTCTTTTTCTTACTTTCTATTCTGCTCTTTATCTGAACGTTAGTATATTCTTGCCGTATGATATAATGCTTTTTCATCATTTTGAATTGTTAAGATTGTTGTAATAGTGTTTAATGTGCATCACTTATTGTTTTCAATGTATATGTATATATGATTACTTTTGTTATTGTACCAATGTACCATGATCATTGTTGGTCTTCGGACCTTGGTATCATGTCAATATACCGGAAATAAATAAATAAATTTCATTTAAATTCGTATAGGTCACTCAATGTGCTGATCACCCAGTGGTGCTTTAACACATTATCCACATTCCGCCATACGTGAATAATGTATGATTGTCTTTTCTATATTAATATTAGAGGGGAGGACATGATACTTCTAATTCTGTATTGCTTCTTACCTGTTATAACCGTCAAACAATACTCCTAAATCTTGGTTTTATATTTGGATGGACACACTACACACCCCTATTGAAAGCATCAGTATACGCTTTCGACCATAATCAAGAGTACTAAATCATTACTAAATCATCCATAGGATTCGAATTCGGATATTAAATCATCCGTAGTTTTATCCGAATGCGGATAATTTATGCGACGATCGGAATAAACATTCTTCTTTTATATACAAATCTCACAAACCAATACCAAGAATCGTGCAATGATATAAGTGTATGATTGCAGTCTCAAATAACACTGTGGGGAAGATACAAAGTATAAACCACTTTAATTCATATTTAGAAGTTACATATGGACAAAAAACTAACAAATTAGCATGCAATGCAATGACGCTAGACAAAGTATATTCAATTTAACAACTAAGTGATATGAACGATTATAGGTAAGTTTCCACTGTTTTGAGGGGTTAATATGAATTTAACGTTATGCATAAACCATGTCAGTGTACTTTTTTTATATACTCCAATACAATTTTAGGAAAAGTCGCAACATCTGGTGAAAATCGAACTAAAGCTATAAAAGTGGCGACAAAAATGCGATGTTGTTTGTCCTACCTTTCTCATTTGGCTTTACATATGTTGCGATAAATATTGAAATCTTCATCAAAAACATTCAATACGAAAAACATATTACTATAATCACAATCATACCTAAGTAGGTGTCTGCTGTCATTAAGTCTTCGTCGACGTTGTGGTCGACTTGAACATTGATGTAAGACAATCGGTTGTTTGAAACGCCTATACAGATGGACTGAACTGCTAATATACACAAACACAAACACAAACGATACGTGAATTGATAATTTTCGAGAACAATTTAGTTCTCGATTGGGTAGTGATATAATTTCGTTAACCTTGCTTCCCGAGAGGTCTCCTTATCAGTTGTTTATCTGTTCATGAAATAACAGATCAGATTAGTCTCCGTTTAATTTGTTAGGATTTGAATTGCATTAGTTTGTGATTAAAACTTACATTTATTTATACCAAAGTTTTTATTATTAACAAAGTTTTGTTTGAATATTACTATTTGTACATTCTGGTCCGATTTACACAATTAACAAGAATAATGGTTGTTGTATAGGGGTAACCTCGCTAGTCATAAGGACCGCTAAAGTAACTGGGCAATTCCAAGCAAACATTGACATAACCACTGATTTTTCAAATTCGTTGCACCATAACAAATTTGGTATCAAATGAAAGCTAAAAGATTGAACTTTCCAAAAATGCATTTTGTTTTTGAAAAAAAATATTGTAAACTATTATTTTATTGTTAATATATAGCATAAATTAATTTTCAGTTATTTTCGCAAAACATTCAATTAAATATTAGGCATAAAAGAACTGCGAAAAGGAGTTTTCATCAAATTTAATTTCAGTGTTGATAGGATCATTGCTTCAATTTTTCAGATAAATGTCAATTTCGTCATTTTCGCTCTTCGTTCCGCTTCAGTGACTGTCTCATTTACAGTCATGAATATGTCACGGCGTTACGCTAAAAATAGATATTTGTAATATTTCTTGAAAAATATGAATGGGAATGAAATAATTTTTAGTTTTCTCTGTATTAGCTCATAGGGCTATAATATGGATGCTGAATAGCAGCATTATCTTTTACCACTTATTAATCTAATCAATATCAATTTGGTCACGGCGTTATGTTTTGTGTAACGCCGTGACGCTACCTACTGGATTCCCATTGACATAATACAGTCAAATAGTGTAAGATATGTTTTGTAGGTATGCTTGGGCATTGCTCATGCTATAATTATATGAATAGGGTCAGTTGATAATGTTTCCATCTCAAAGTTACCTGAGTCATGTATGTGTAGGGGTTGTACGTCCGTCTGTCTGTATGTGCATCTGTACATCTGTGTTCTTTTTTGCAATATCTCAAGAATCGTTGGATGGATTTCGTTCAAACTTTGTACAATCCATGTATTTAGAGGTACGGATTATTGAATATGATTTTGGTCCATGAGGTCAAAGGTCAAAGGTCACATAGCTAACAAATATGCAACAATTATATTATTATCAAGATAGTTTGAGAATCCTTGAAGGATAACATGATAATAATACTGGTATGCGTCCAGTGAAGTATATGACCTGATTAGGGAATAGGGTCATGGGAGGTCATAGGTCAACAGGTCAAAATATTGTTGTTTTTTTTGTTCTCACAATTAAGTTCCAGAATCAATGTTAGAAAGAGAACTGTAGGTAAAAGAAAATTTTTCAAAGGTCAAAGGTCAGATGTCAAAGGTCTCATGTTTCATTGTTACATTTAAGTATGTATTTTGGTTTTAATATTTGATGGATCCATTAACTAACTTCTGAAATAGATAAGAATTTCAGTTATGTCCTAAAAGATTTGTCCATCAATAGAGGGCGCTGTGCTGCAAATTTGTGTCATGCGGATGATCAGTTGATATCATCTTGGTTATATCACCAATTCATCTAGTTCTTTATTGATTCTGGATCACTACATTAAAATTATATCATATTATTCATCTCTTTAATATCTCCCATATATATAACATGTACAATTCAGAGGTCACGGCGTTACAGTCACGTCGTTACAGTGCATAGATACATTTATGATATCATATTTACTATGAGCATTGGATTTTTTCTACATTTTTATTTGGATGTTCTAGCTTGATGTCTAGTACAAAGAATCAATGTGACAAAAGTGCAAAATGTTCCTGTTGTTTACAGAGTTTACTTAGTTTCTTAGCATGTAAGAAACCCATGTCTTTTTGCCGTCACGGCGTTACGGCAGATATTGATATTCATAATTCATAATTTATTGGGAATTTTGGTTTTCTTTCATATTGTAAATAATTGGTAGGATAGTGGTAACAGATGCATATCAAAAGTTGGTTCTAGATATTTAGATGTTATGAATTATTTGGACTTTCATTGTGAGAACACCCTCTGACCGTCACGGCGTTTGCTTGGAATTGCCCAACTTCCAATACGTGAAGGACTGCTATTCATAAACCGCAAAATGGATCATTATTCAAAAAGGCATAAGGACCGCTAATCATAATGTGAGATGAGGGTCGCTATTAATAATTCATATTGAGGGTCATTACTCAAAAGGACCGCTATTCATAATATGAAATCGAGGTCTCTTTTCATAAACATGAAAAGGGGGCGCTATTCATAATTAATATTAGGGGTAAATACTCATTAGGACCGGTAATCATAATACGAAAAGAAGGTCGCTACTCACAATACGGAACAAGGGTCGCTATTCATAATATAATAAGAGGGTCGCTATTCATAATTCGAAATCAGGGTCGCTATTCATAATACGGAATAAGGGTCGCTATTCATACAAAAAATCCTTTCCCCGAAAAATTGTCTACAACATTATTCATAACACGGAATGAGGGTCGATATTCATAATATGAGAATAGGTTCGCTATTCATAATATCTAATGAAGTTCGCTATTCATAAATGATAACAATTTCGCTATTTTATTGATCCTAATCACATCCATAGTATTTGCTAATAGTTCGCTAATCATAATATTAAATGAGGGTCGCTATACAGAAAACGAAATGACGGTCGCTATTCATGATATGAGAAGAGGGTCGCTATTCATAACACGAAATGCGGGTCGCTATTCATAAATCATAACAATTTCGCTATTTTATTGATCATAATCACATGAATAATTTGCCAAAACGTTAGAAAATAAGTACAAATACCTTATCATATTCATATTAACAATAAATCACTGGACAGGTTTCGGTTTTTTTTAAATTTCAATTTGTACGTTCACAAGATATTTACGATTGAAGTGTTCAGATGTTAAACTAATGAAGGTGCAATCAGTTCGCAATGTTTGATATCTTAATCTTCCGGCGGCTTCGCCCCCTGGATCCCCATTAAGGCCTGGAATGAGGGTGCCCCTTGACTTAACCCATTTCGGGCTTCGAGCCATCAGGACGTTTTCAATGTGCGTGGAATATAACTTTTAAAATAGACTTTGAATTCCTATAAACATCTTGACAGTTCTAAACGGATAAAACCTAAAAGCTTATTGGGCCCCGACCCAAACTGCCCCCCCCCCCCCCCCCATGACAAAAGAAAGTATGGGACAGTTTGGCAATTTGGCCAATTTGGCCAATTAGTCCGCTCGCTGACCCCGTGCAGTATTAGCTTTCCCAAACTCGCTAGCTCGCGATCGCATAGAAGCCATATAGAGCCTAGTCTATAATCTAAACCCTCGAAAGCGCCGCCAACGAGAGAGCTGTCAGTGTCCCATACTTCCTTCTGTCAAGGGGGGCAGCGATAGACTACCAGTCCTGCTGGGGTGTCACTCGGTTAAAAACTATTGCTGCACCCCCCCCCCCCCCCCCCCCCTCCCCCGCGTTTCCTAGTCTGCAATTGTGGGCATGCCAATGTGGGGCTTCTAGCTCTCTTACCGGTGACTGTTAAAATCCCCCCCCCCCCAACTCAAACAAATGGATGGACGCCTCTGTCATCAACACAATCATTTACTATTGTGATGGAAATTGCAGCATCATTACCATGATTAGCATCACCATCAGCATGACCATCATCGACCCCCGGCCGGGGTTCACTCTCATACAAAATTGCTACCCACCCGTTTCCAGCAATCTCTGAAATGGACCCCCGGGCCAGGGGCGTAGACAACGGAGGGATGAGGGTGATGCATCCCCCCCCCCCCCCCCCCCCCATCTCGCAAGGTGGGGGGACGACATGTACAATCATCCCCCCCCCCCCCCCACCCAGGTTTTAGGGAAGGATATATTTATTTATTTTTGTGTATCTGTATACGAGTGGGACAGAAAACATTAGTTGTATGAGCTAAGACTTGTTAATTATAACGTTAAAAAAGTAATTGAAAGTTGATGTATACATTACCTTTTTAACGTTATAATTAACAAGTCTTAGCTCATACAACTTTCCCACTCGTATACAGCTACACACAAAAAAATATATCCTTCCCTAAAACCTGGGGGGATGATTGTACATCAACTTTCAATTTTCGCTGCGCGCTTCGCGCGCGTACAGATTATCTCAGTTTGTTGTGTAACTTGCATATGGTCTGGGGTGAGTCTGTATACCGGGCCACGTAGTTCCAGTGTAGGCTGGCATTGCTCTGGCTGCTTGTGTGACGTACACCAAATTGCACCATTTCAAGTATTATGTAAATGCAAAATCTTCTCCGTGGGAGGGGGATACCCACTCTCAAACCCTACCTATTTGGCTCTGCCCCAGCACTCGGTAGCTTCACCCTTCGGGACTCATTCTTGGCAATAGGCAAAGTTGTTGGATCATACATAATGTGGCATATTATGGTGATGTTGGAACTGTGTATGACGCTAAATATAAACACAATATTTGTGTTTGTGTTGGGGTGCATATTCATTAGTGTCAATTATTTGTTTTCTTCGTGAAAATATATTTAACATTTCTGGTCGATCAAATCATAACACGCCATCAATGTTAAGCCCGAATTTCCTATCTAGGTAAGCTCCAGATTGCACAAGTCCAAAAAATGCAAAATCACCCTACCGTGCACACCCTCCCTTCGCTTAGTCACTTCGCTCCCTGTGTTGGGTGCATATTTATTAGTGTGTCAATTATTTGTTTTCTTCGTGAAAATATATTTAAAATTTCTTGTCGATCAAATCATAACACGCTTTCCCAGATACAGTCAATGTTAAGCCCGAATTTCCTATCTAGGTAAGCACCAGATTGCACAATTTCAAGTCCAAAAATGCAAAAGCTTCCTACCGTGGGAGGGGGGACACCCCCCTCCACACCCTCCCCCCGCTCAGTTAGTTCGCTAGCTCGGGCTTGGTCGCTTCGCTCCTTGCAATGTCTCGACACTCCCACATCTGGCTCAAAGTTGGCAGCACTGTGAGTGTGGTTGGGCATGAGCCCCTACACACGCACAACTTCGTGAGCCCCTAAAGGTTTTGCCCCCCCCCCCCCCACCCAAATCCAAAACTGCTTCCGGCCCGCCTGGTCACGACCATCTTAACATTTACCCCCCCCCCCCCCCCCCCCCCTCCACTGAGAGGACTTTCAAGCAATTGCCTTGGTCTCGAAATATTTCGGCAGGTGGTCTCGTCCGTGAACAAATTGGTCTTGGTCCGGTGAACGGCAAATCATCCCCCCAGGGGCCAGGTGTAAGAACCTGTCTACGCCACTGCCCCGGGCATCAACCTCATCACCATTCTCGTCATTTTGTTTACAGTTGCTCAATCTGCTCTCTCATCTCACTTAGCTTAGCTTGGTCATAAAACGAAACGTCATTCCATCACTTGGGGAAAATCATGCGAAAATTTGTGCAGCAAGAACGTAAATTATAAATGTATGACTATGTCGGTATTCTGTAAAAAAAAAAAAAAAAAAGCAAACCACTTCTTCATAAACATCATCATCATCATCTATATCATCACCAGCCTCATCTCCATGACCATCCCATAAAACTGTGTATACAGAGTGTACCTTTTATTTTGGCACATATATGTTTTGCTCCCAAAACATTAAATTGTACAGTCTATGATTTCATATTTTCAGTGCACAATATAATTGGTTATGTTCATTGTGTTTCATGTGTACCATATGTTAATTTCGTTGATCAATGCAATGGATAATCCAACTCAAGCAAACAAAGCAACAAAGGGTGTGTACTTACGGTCATCAAGATCTGACGTTAAACAAGTGTCCTCTCGAATGTATTCACTTCTACAACATTGGGTGCAAGTTATTCACTATTTCTCGTCTAATCCGTCTTGGCATTGCTACAGCATAAATGTTCCAATCTGTTGTCATAGTAGTAAGAACAGCACGTATGCGCTTATTTAAAAAAAAAAAAGTCTGATAGTAGATGTCTGGTTGTAATTCAAAGATATCAAAAAAGACGGGATATAAGCGTATGTCATGCACGTGATGCCAAAGAGGTCGAAGCCAAAACAGCTCGATCCCTCGATGCCTCAGCCTCAGCAATCCTGTTTCACCTACCTAATGACAGCTTTATGAATAATATGAGTTCTTAAACAATCCAAATGTAGACTTCACGTTGTAATTTTAACAAAAACAACAAAGTGTCCCATCATAAAAACGTAAATGCGCCTGGAATCAATTCAGGTATGCGAAGTTACACAGAGTATCAAAGATGTCATCTTCATACAAACTGTGCACAAAATGTACATGTACCTGTACAAAATGAGTGGTGGTAAACGTCTTTTTACTTGATCAGTTAACCGTAAAAAATGCCTAACAATTATTATGAAAAGGATATTTTCAACAATACGTATACGAACGTGGTATATTTGTTTTGTCGACTGGAATGTGACGAGAGTATTCCTGGCGAAAATACCCAATTGAGCTCGCAGAGAAGACGGGCGGGCCCCGTTTTTTATTTGTGACGGCCCCTTTACCATTTGTCGCGAATATATAGAATTACCCACAGAGGATGATTATGAGATCAGCGTCCTCTAAACAGTGTCGTATATTTAGCTTCCAGCATGGCAGGAGGCGGGATTTACGTTTACAGCCCCCCCCCCCCCCCCCCCCCTAGGTTTGGTTGTTTGTTTTTCTTTGTTTGTAGAGTGTTTAATTTATTTAATCACGGTATATATACAATTAATAAAGAATAACCGCTCTCAGGTCACAGCATTTTTATTATTGCGGAATACTCTTATATTTATTTGCTTTTTTGTGTACCCTAATGTTTGTTTTGCTAAATTATTAGGGGGCATGAACCCAATCCCCCCCCCCCCCTACCCGTGGCTACGCCACCTCAAGCACCGCGTCCCTTCAACAAGTAAGCTCGCACTTTACCATTGCTCAAAAACAGTTATTTTTCTTTTGTACAAATGAGTGGTGGTAAACGTCTGTTTACTTAATCAGTTAACCGTAAAAAAATGGCTAACAATTATTATCAAAAGGATATTTTCAACAATACGTATACGACCCTGGTATATTTGAATAGGTTTTGTCAACAACTGGAATGTGACGAGTAAAATCAACGCACAGGAGGAGGGATTTACGTATGCAGCCCCCCCCCCCCCCCCCACCCCCAGGTTAGTTTGTTTGTAGTGTTTAATTTATTTAATCATGGTATATAATATACAATTGATAAAGAATAACCGCTCTCAGGTAAATGGCTTTTTTATTATTGCGGAATACTCTTATATTTCTCTGCTTTTTTGTATTTGTACCCTAATGTTTTGTTTTGCTGAATTATTAGGTGGCATGTACCCAATACCCCCCCCCCCCCCCCCCCCCACCCATGGCTACGTCACCTCAAGCGCCGTGTCCCTTCAACAAGTAAGCTCGCACTTTACCATTGCTCAAAAACAGTTATTTTTCTTCCGCATGTCACAAAATCAAAAGTAGTACATTTTTGGTTGAGGCTGAGCTTCAGTAACCAAAATCTGCTTAATAACACTACAAAATAATAGCTATAACTCCACCGTGCTCGAAAGGTGTAGACAATTACAAAGGACTAATTAAAAAGACCTGATTAGGCCACAAGAGGGCGCTCTCTATAAAAGCATTGGCTTCAACCATTTTTCATACAAAATTAGGCATGTGATTTTTTGGTGAAATAATGATTAGATAGAGAGATCATCAACACCTA
Organism: Echinarachnius parma; assembly: GCA_037951105.1. Classification (NCBI taxonomy): domain Eukaryota; kingdom Metazoa; phylum Echinodermata; class Echinoidea; order Clypeasteroida; family Echinarachniidae; genus Echinarachnius; species Echinarachnius parma. The sequence continues at coordinate 173 of JBAMJV010009102.1, read as the reverse complement.
TTCAAAAACCTCTTTTGAACATTTTTGAAAAAGAGTAGACATTTTTTCGTGCTGGTTAACTTAAAATTAATAGCACAGCAACTGTTGTTGGAGGAAATATCAGGATAATAGACAGAGTGGCTTATATTTGTTTTTATTCAGAAAACAGATGCAAGGATTGGCAACAAACATGA
>JBAMJV010009101.1:0-23500 GCA_037951105.1 Echinarachnius parma | reverse complement strand
ACCAAGGGGCCCCGTTTTACTTGTATGTTTCATGAATATAAAGGTTTTAAAAAAAAAATGCAATTCATGAACATCGTTATAATAATATATCTATTATAAAGCATATATTTATAAAACCAAATGATGAACAGAACAATATTTAAAACGGATCACTAACAAATTTATTGAAAGTATAGGCTAGTGGCTTTTTTTATCAACAATTCTTCACTTCCGGCTGGTGAATGCAAAAGGCGATTAAATTCCCCTGCATTATGAACGCGACAGAGGGGAAGTTGCGAGTTCCCCGTTGTTACATAAGAAATTCCATCGGTCTTTTTCATCGGTAATTTCATCGGTAATGTAAGCTTGAAAATGGTATAAGTATGTGTTTGATTAAGTCATCTGTGTCCTTATACAAGTCAACGTTCCACCAAAATCGCACTTGTTTGGTAGTGTCGTTACAAGTCTGGTCAAATGAGGTCAATAGTTGTAAATGTCCAGCCTTGAATCGCCCTCTGTGAAGGGTCATGTTCTGGTCATTAGGGGCAGTCATGATCAAGTCAAATTGCTTTTCCAAGTCAATCTTTGTCAGTGGTTTGGGGACAGCTATCCCATTGTTGTCTGTCAGTACATGCAAATAGTCAGAATCATGGAAGGGGTCCGATTTCTGGGAAAACATAACATGCTCTGCATCAAGAGTCGGGAGAATTTCATCGTTTTCGTCGATGAAGTGCACTGATGGTTTTTCAGTATTTGGTTTCTCTTGGTCTTCAGCAGCTGTGTTTTTGCCTAGAGCCTCTTTCAACTTCTGAATATGTGTAATGTGTTTCCTCTCGTCAGACGCTTTCATAAAGCACGGCTTTAATCTATTGAAATTAAAAACATCCCTCAGAATCTCTCCTTGTAGAGTTGCCAAAATATAATGTGTCCTATCTAAAATGTCGTGAATAACTAGGTGCCCGACCCATTCCGCTGCGATCTTCTTAGAATTGGCGGTCAAAGAAGAAGAAGTGGGTTTATACAAATACACTAATTGTCCTCTAGAATAAATGGGGGCCTTTCCCAATTTATATGAAATGTCAGCATTTTGTTTATCCTGTTGTTTTCTTTGTAGAGAGAGCATTGTACGAGAGATCTGATCAAATTTCTTTTTCAGGTGGCCCACATACTCCTCGTATGAGTGAGATAAGCCAGACATGGGGTCGAAAGACAAGGTCGTCAAATTTGGGGGGTCTCTTCCGAAAACAAGTTGGTAGGGGCTGTGATCCCCGAGGTGGGGGGATGAAAAGGAATTATATGCATATGAAGTAGTAGAAATGTATCGAACCCAATCGGTGCCAAACTTTGAGGAAATTTGAGAGGGTGCGAATGTGTCGTTCAACATGTAGACTCCCATGATTCTCTACACTGATTACCTTGCGGTCAATGTTCAAGGCAGTACATAGAGTGGTCAGTAGTTTTCCCGTGAGGGAGGCTGCTGCGTCGGTCACTAAACAAGATGGTGGTCCGAAAATACAAATCACTTTTTGAATAAGAGCCTCGCAGATAGTTTCTGCATCAAGAGACTTTAGTGGCGCACAGATAACAAAGCGAGTTATCTCATCACAAATTACCATCAAGTGTTTGTACCCAGTCCCGGAGGTAGGCATAGTCTTAAAATCGAGACTAATGCGGTCAAATGGTCTGTACGAATCTGGTACTCTAGTGTGAAAGGGTCTTGTCTTGTCGGGTTTGCCACGAAACTGCTGGCAACGTAAACATGCTTTTACATAGTTGTTGATACGTTCAAACATATTCGGCATGTAGAAATTGCGTCGTATGGTCAAGTAAGTCCGTTGGGTCCCTTGGTGGTTGCTTAGTAGATTGTCATGGTATTGGGAGATGATAGTATCTGTCAGGCTCTCTGGTATCGCAAGCTGTAATTTGAAGTCGTCGTCTTTAGTGAAGAAAAGTCGAAACAGTAATCCATCGCACAAAATATATTCTTCTGCCTTAAGTTTGATAGACTTGGCAGCTTTCTTATCACTAGGTAGAATGTCATGTGCAAGAAAGTCATAAACCGGTTTAAAAAACGGTGAAGTTTCTTGTTCGGTTTTTAATATTGTCATGTCTATGGGTAGGTTGTAGTCCCTGATTATTTTACGTTTAAAGGCATATATGCGTGGGTTATTAGACGCGTGGATCCATCTTGCGCACTTTTACGCACGGTACAGGGGCGTCGATCCGTTTTTGCGATTGGGGGGGCGAAATTTGAAAATTTTCCAGAGTGACCACTGAGAGAGCTAAAAGCCCCACATTGGCATGCCCGGAAGTTTTATTATGCGCTCATTGAAAGTGTCTTGATGAGACCTGACTTTGGGGGCACCCACATTTGGGGACAATAATGGGGGTCCATGGGGGTCCAGGGGGCGGAGCCCCCGGAAGCTTTTAGATTTCAGACATTTGCAACTCCTATCATGGGTGTTAAAATTGTATAAAATAGTGAACCTACTCGTAACGTATTTTTAAAGGGCATAGCGAGGAAAAGATTGAACCTTGCATGAGATGGATCCACGTGATCCTGTATACTATAGAGCCGTCGATATAGTCTAGGGCATTGGGCTCCCATGAAACTAAGCAAGGGCGTCAACAACTTCTCAAAAGTGGAGGGGAGACATTGCGAGAAAGCGAAGCGACCGAGCGGGGGAGGGTGTGGGAGGGGGTGTCCCCCTCCCACAGTAGGGAGCTTTTGTATTTTTGGGCGTGAAATTGTGCGATCTGGTGCACACCTGAGACAGAAATTTCACGTAATTTGAAGTATATAAGTATGGAACCAAACATACATAATGACAAAGGAAGGGGGACAATCTCCTCCACTTTCAAATGTGGGGGACATGATATTCCAATTTGATTTGCGTTCAGCGCGTATGGACCGAATTGACTGAAAGATATATTTCAGATTATTTTATTTTCTGTGACGGTGTGCTATCTATAGATGAGGGTTTAATAAACTTCGTTTGAGGTGTGCGTTTGAGAAATAACACTGCCCAACACATTTCGAAAGGTGAGTTCCCGCAACCAAAATGAAACTTGCAATATGAGAAAGTGTATGCGCGCGAAGCGCGCGGCAAAAAAGAGATTTACAGTCCTTTTCAAACTAAAAAACGGCTATTTTGAAGATTAATTATTGATAAATGTGTCTTTCCCCTCTTTGGCATTATATCACTCGATTTTTTTCTTCCTCATTTTCGGAATTATTGGGGGGGGGCCCCCCCAATATTTTTATTGGGGGGGGGGGGGGCGACCGCCCCCCCTGCCCCCCCCCCCCCCCCCCCAGGATCGACGCCCCTGGCACGGTACGTAATCCCCATTGGCTCAGTTATAAGTAGCGATCGCAAACTGTCCCCACTTCCGAATACCCGAGTAAAAAATGCATACAAAATAGTCGCGTTCGGAATGTTTGTACTAGTCGAATGGAGATCCATCAGAGATGTTTACGAGCGAAAATATCACGTAACACGCTTAACCGCAAATACTTCAAAGCGCCGCTGTTTGATGTCTTAGCTGATAGCGTGAGAAATTCTTGCTGCATGCAATTTCAGAAGAAGGCCCGTGTTCAGATATTTCGAAGCACCGCTCTTCGATCGATCCAACACATATCGTGAGTTTACCTCGAGAGATTACGGTGGAGTCGAGTTGGAATTTGCTGACTACCCTTTATAACCCACGCATATATGCCTTTAATTAAGTCCGTAATTTGGTCAAGTTCGTGCTGTTTGGGAATATGTCCAGCAATGATTCTCTTTACTTCAGTAGTCAGAGGCTTAGGTGGGGTGAACAGTTCACACGGTGTGTCCCTGTAGTGGTCGTTTGAGTTATGTCTAGTTCCATTCGGTCTGTCAACAAGTCTCGGTTCTGTTTGGTTGTTAGAGACACGTGGCATCTGTCTGGTAGGGTGAGGGTGGTAAGGTGACTGAAATTGGGCATGGGGTGTGTCATGTCTTGGTTCTCGTCGCTGATTGGCTGGTCGTGGAGGGTTGCTAATACCAGGTCTGTCAGGTGGGAGTGGTGGTTGTGTGTGTTGGTCTGCTGGTCTGTGATTGGTCGGTCGAGGGGGGTTGGTGGAAGGCTTGTCTGGGGGCAGTGAGTCAGCTGGTCTTGTGGGTGTGTCCACACTAATGTCAGTCTTTGTGGTGGTCTGGGGCCTATTGGGGAAAATGTCGGGAACAGATATTCCCATTTTCTTAGCGTAAGCCCGTGTTACTGTCCGATCTATGGGTTGGACTGGGTTAAGGGTGTGAAAATCTGTCTCGTCAGTTAAGCAATAAGAAATAGGGATAACCCTGTCAATCTCGTCATGATCGCCAGCTGGCGCGCGAGAGAGAAAATCTGCCAAAACGAGGTCAGTACCCTTCTTGTAACCTATTTGGAAGGAGTACTCAGATAATTTCAAAATCAACTTTTGCAGCCGTGTAGTACATGGTGCTTCCTTTGATTTCAAAATCTGAACTTTAGAACTATGATCAACAAAAGCATTAAATTCACATCCTTTAAGCAAGTGCTTAAAGGCGGACACGTTGATCAATAGTCCAAAAAGTTCAAGCTCGGTCACACTGTATCGTGGCATGCATTGGGTAGTACCTTGGAGTAATAGCCTATGATTCGTTCCTGTCCGTTGATTATTTGAGTCAAATAGGAGCCAGTAGCTGTCCTTGAAGTGTCACTATATAGGGAAAATCGTCCTGTACTTTGGGGCATGTGTAGAATTGGGGGTTGGTCATAAGTCCTTTAACTCTGTTAAAGGCTGTCTCATGGTCGTCAGTCCAAACAAATTTATTTTTCTTTCTGGTCAGTTGGTGTAATGGTTTGAGAACAGATTGTATGTTGGGGAAAATCCGGCAACATAATTAACTGCTCCCACGAGTCTCCTAACCTGTCTGGGGGTCTTAGGTCTGGGCATGCTATGAATTGCAGCACACCTGTCACGAAGTGGTTGAAAACATGCCTCTCCTGCCTGATTGATGGTGATGCGATGGCCCATGTAATCAACATCGGTGCGAAATAGCTTGCACTTTTTAGGGCTGACTTTAAGTCCAATGTCAGAGAGGGCCTGCAATACATCTATCAAGTGGGCTTTATGGGAGGTCTTGTCATGGCTAAATAGTATGATGTCGTCATGGTGAGCTATACAAAATTGTCTAGAATTGGGGATCGATCCTAAAATATCGTCAATCTTCGCCTGAAAAATGGCGGGGGAAACGTTCAGGCCTTGTGCTAAACGTTTGTAGAAATAATGTTTCCCGCCATGGTATGAAGCAATGCCTGTGTATTTTTGAGCAGATTTTGAGAGGGGGATACAATGAAAGGCCGATTTTAAATCAATAACACTAAGAACTTTTGTGTTCGCATTGCCAATTCGTTTGAGGGTTTCCGAAAGTAGGGGGAAAGGGTGGTTAATCCGTTTAATCCTAGAGTTAAGATACCAAAAATCGGTAACAACTCTCTTTTCATGGGTGTTCTTTTTGGAAAGAAGGAGGACAGGTGATGTGTAAGATTGGTGTCCTACTTCTAGGATCCCTAATATAACAAGTTTGGTTAGCTCGTGTTCTATTCTTACCTTGTCTGTCTCGGTAGCAAAGTAAGGTCGTATACAAAATGGATCGTCGTCAGTCAATTCTATGTCTACTTCAAAGTTCGGGCAACTAGATAACTCGCCATATAGTGAAAATGCGTCTCTATTCTCCATTAAAACACGAACAATTTCATGTTTCTCATCTGGAGTCAAAATGCTACCATTCAGGTCAACGTGTTCACGTATAATCTGGTCTTCTGTCATGTCAACAAGGGGGTCACTAGGGTCAAGATGGGGGTACTTACGTAAGTTGTCAAGTGTAGTTGGATTGTCAGGGGGCATGTTCAATTGGGGGTGAGATATGCTTGAATTGTCAGTGGAGTTCAATGTCATGTGCATGTCATCTACTGGTAATTGTCATGGGTCACGTTTATGAGGTTACTAGTGTCAAGAAAGGCAATAGGTCTACCTTTTGTCAAGTGGATTGGCTTGTCTGTGGAGTTAGTCACAAGGATTTGGGTTCGTCCTTTAGTCAATTTTACAATCATGGTGGATGGGCAGTGTCTTGCTAAGTATGAATTTGCAGTCAGTACGGCGTCAGAGTTACGTAAGTGGGGTGGGGTCCTACCGTGTATAGTCACAAATCGAGAGTCACCTGGGTCAATTGTCACTTTGGTAGTGGAGGCAAATGAAATCTTCGTTGTTTTAATCCTAAACCCATTGTCCCTGAAGTTTAGGGTACCATTCAAGTCTGAAAGCGTATTGGTACCAAAAATCATATCGACTCCCACAAGATTTCCAACTACTAGAGCAGAGATTTCGCATTTTGATAGCAGAGTTAGCCAAAAGAGATTCACCGTTTCCTAACTTAAACTTGACGGGTGTAACTTTCTGCCGAGGTAGGCTAGAAAGGTAGGAGGATGACTTAACATAATTTTCAGAAACAATAGTTTTAGTTGCACCACTATCAAACAGAATAAAGACATTCTTGCCATTTGGCCGTCGTCCTTTCACAAAATTGCGTTCGGTCAATTGCAAGTCAACTTCGTCCGTTCCTAAATAACTAGAGTCGGGTCAAGTTAGCGTCGGGCCTATTGTGGTTTGTAGATCGGGAGGAAGAGCAACGAGCGCTATTGATTTCTTCCCGTCTTAAAAATGCTTCGGCTGTGTGCCATAGTTCGGATGCCGTTGGTAGTAGTGTTGTTGTTGTTGTTGTTGTTGTCGTTGTTGTGGGTGGTGGTGACTGTTGTAATGAGGAGGCTGTTGTTGTTGGTGGTGGTAATTGGGACCGTAGTGCTGTTGTTCAGCGTCTCTAAGTCGGCGTCGACATACCCGCCAAACGTGTCCGGGAATGTGACAATAGTCGCAGACGATTGGTTGTCGTGGTCGTGATCGTGGTCGTGGTCGTTGGTCATTGTAATCTGTGCGGTAAGGGCTCCTACCGCGTCGATCATTAGTCTGATAGTCCTGACGTCGGTCCCTATATACTTTGATCTCGTCGTTCGTTATTGTCGTAGCGTCCATATGCACGGTCGCGGCTCGCGCTGCGCCTTCGGTCGGTGCTAGCAGTTCGTCGTGGTGTTGGCGGGCGTTGGTCTTGAGTTCGTCCATCGGTGTCGTTGTTGGTAGTTGTCATTTTTAGGGAGTTAATCTGGTCCCTGAGTTGGTCTATCTCTGTTTGTGCAGAGAAAGTCAGCTCTTTTGTCGGTCGGGTGGAGTCATGTCGTAAGTCGAGAAATAGCTGGGCTTTGGTCGCTATTTCGTCCGAGGAGAGGGTCGTGGCTGAAGCTGACATTAGTTGCAGCACGGCAGTCATCGGGGAGAGAGTATAAGAGTCGATGTCGTATTTGTGTTTCTCCGTAGTCGATATATGTTGCAGTGAGTCGGAGTCGTTGGAGGTACGCTTCCGCGCTCTCTCCGTCAGTCATGGTCATGGTGTTGAAGTCCCGTACGTGGAAGTAGGATGATTTAGCTGGGCTAAATCGGCGAATAAAGGAGTCTTTCAAGTCAGTTTGTCGATCCACAGTCGGGCGTGTCCTTGCAAAGTCCGCTTGAACGTTTGTACAATGGTCGGGAACTGTGTGGCGTCGGTCGTGTCGACATTATGGGCGTCGAGGTAGTCAAGGAAGGTTAAAAAGTGGGCTGTCGAGTCATCCCTATTAAGTCGGTCACCGGTAAAACGGGTCGGGAGGAAGTCGATCTGTCGGAGGGTAGTAGATGTCGTTGTACTGGTACTGGTCGAAGGCATGGTGACGGTATAGTACAAATTGTCGAAGTAAAATCACGAGAATGCAAAACAAAAAAGGTATAAATGGCACAATATTACTACAAGCACAATATTTGATGTTAAAGAATCATAAAATTTACATTCATAATAGAGAGTACAAATTTAAAACGCTCTTACTCGGATCTCTCACACTCACTCATAATCTGGAACAATGAAATATTGTTTCACTTACCATATACATGCATATGTCCAAGACGACCAACGTGGAATGGCAGCAAATAACAGGAACCAATTCAAAGGGACATAATAATAATTATTAATCTTGACTCCACAAATTTTGCAAAGAAGTTGAATTAGAGTTATATAGACTGATAAATATTGTATCAGTTCAGTCCAGTCTGTCGATCATTGGCAGTCCTAGGCGTCGTCCGACGATATCGGTGATGGCGATGGTGATGGCGATGGTGATGGTGATGGTGATGGTGATGGTGATGGTGACGGTGATGACAATGTCGGTGTCGATGTCCTAGGCGTTGAAGGGCGTCGATGTCCGTCTCACCCCAGATAACAATGCTACGTTGGCCCATCGTTGGCCCAATGTAGGCGGTCATGTTGGGCCAACGTCAAAACGTGACGTCTAGCCCACGTCATTCTTGCCGCTGGGCCCTCGTTGGCCCAACCCCCATACGCCAACGTCAATTGCCAATGTTGAGCCAACGTTTGCCCAACCTTTTATTTTGCTATTTTCTGACGTCAAGCCAACATTGAGCCGACTAAACCCTAACGTTGATACGACTATATAAGTAAATGTCGGGCCAAGGTAAAAACGCGACGTTCGGCCCACGTCATTCTTGCCGCTGGGCCCTCGTTGGCCCAACCCCACAAGCCAACGTCGTACAAGTGTTGGGCCAACGTTTTCCGACCCTTGCCCAGCCGTTCAGTTGGCTACTTATTACATTGGGCCAACGTTTAGCCAACCTAGAGCCAACCTTGGGCCAACCTTGGGCCAACCTTGAGCCAACCTTGGGCCAACCTTGAGCCAACCTTTAGCCAACAATACGAACACTGTAAACAAAAAAAAAATGTTTGATAGGCTGCATGGTGTTACAAATTACACCCTACCGTCGTGCAAATACATCCTTATCTTACACCTAATCCTATACCTATCATATTCTATCCTATCCTATCCTATCGTCTTAACAATATACTAAGCAATCGACTTAGTATATATATACCTATACATACTATGTACATTTGTTAATGGTTAGTAATTGCCGAGAGTAGATTGAGAGTAGATTGTAAAATAATCAGCCTTTGAATCATCATTCATTATACTATATTCAGGTGTCATTTATAGCTTTATAAATTATATAGAAAAACAACGACATGAGAACACTGTTTTCAATACAAATAATAGCAAAAATAGCAATGTTTCTGTTCACTATTATGATCGTTTATAATCGATCATGAACCCCGATAGCAATTCTGCGTTGGCCCAACGTCGGCCCAACGTCGGCCCAACGTCGGCCCACTTACGGCGCATTGGGATCGATTGCGCAACCAACTTTTACCGATCATAAATCACTAATTAATAGATGTATCAAAGTGAATAAAGAGGGGACTGTGCAAAGGGGCTTTGCAGCCCCAATATTTAGTTAATCACATTTAATTTAATTGTATTAATTTACCAATTCAACAACATCATATAATGTACAATATTTCACAACTTTTACAGATCATAAATCACTAATTAATAGATGTATCAAAGTGAATAAAGAGGGGACTGTGCAAAGGGGCTTTGCACCCCCAATATTTTGTTAATAACATTTAATTTAATTGTATTAATTTACCAATTCAACAACATCATATAATGTACAATATTTCACAATCTCCCGTCATTTATTAAAAAGGACAGACATTGCATAGAATGTTAGTCAAAACTAGCTCTTGAACAACAACGATAAGCAATACAAGTATATCATGTACATTATATTATTGATAATATTTCAACAATCCAACATTTTCCAAAAATGTTTTCATACATTGTTGGTTGAATATAATTAAAATATATTTTATTTATTGTATAATTTACGAAATCCATATCGTGACATCGTACATTTTAAGTCGCATGAAGGTTTATCTAAAATTACTGCCCGAATGTATGAAATGGACTGTTTTCCTATATCTGTCTTGATTTAGCTATCTTGCATTTTGTTAATCAATTTTTCCCCGTGAAATATATAGCAGTGGTTCAATCTTTTTTTCGTAATATTCGTATCTATATTACTACAAATGAAGTACAATCCACTTCATCAATGATGTTTTTATTAAAAGGATAGTTGAGTTTTGTTAAAGAGAGTTCAGCTTTGGTTAACCTGAGTTGTATTAACTAAAACCTACAACATTACAAACTGACAGTTATAACTTACTCCACCATGCTCGAAAGGAATTTCACAACACATTACAAATGACTATGTAAAAAGCATGTTCCCATTAAAAAAGAGACGTTAAAACTCAAAAGGACGCTCTTTAAAAACATTTGGTTTTAACCTTTACAAATAAAATGTTGTGCATATCATGATTTGTTGAAATAGTGATTAGATAGAGAGATAATCAACAATTATGTAATTACATCTTTAATAGTACCTGTTTAAAAAGGAGCAGCAATTTTTTAATTAGTTAGCGGCCGGTCCAAAGTTATATTTTGTGTTCCCTACAATTTTTTAAATGTTATGTTAATGGATATCTCGGGCATTTCTGAACCAATTTTGATCAAATTAAGTTTATTCTGTCATTACAATTATATGCTCTTTCAAATTTGACACTCCGTTTTTGATTATCTCACACAAATATTGTGTGTAGCGCCCTCTATACCAAAACTCGACTCAACTATCCTTTAATACGAATCCTTGATACCCCCCCAAAAACAATATTTTGTCGGTAACGATTTCTATATAAAAAGCATGAATTTGGTCTAATATATTTTCTTTACACCTATATGAAATGCGTCAATATTTGACCTCATTATATACATTTAAATCTATGTGTAAATCCTCTCTAAAAAGTGCGAAACCGGCTAGAATTATATGCAAACAATCCAAAATGGAAATAATAAAGTAGGTTTGGAAGTCGTTTGTATAAATGAGGAAAAACGCTGGTTCCACTACTGATCATTTTGAAACTCCACATGTAATCGGTAATCGAGAAGAAAAACATCATAAGTTATAGTGATATCGGATAAATTCCCCTTGACCACGGGCACCGAGTGGGATGTGTGCAAATTCTATGCGAATTTCATGAACTTGTAGGGAAAAGTGCTGTTAGTCCTTTGCGAAATCTAAGAAGATTCTGTTTGTAACATTTCCAGCATTTTTGTCACTGATCCGTACATAGTTGATGAATTAAATTGATCAATGCTATAAACTTCGCATTAATCTGCCTGCTCTAAAACCATACTGGTGTAGTGGTGTTCATAAAATAGTAACATAACTTGAACGGTAAAATAAATTGTAGACGTGGTGTGGCGAAATGTTTGCGTTCTCGTTTGTTCTTAATTAAGCAAGACAATTAATCCAATATTGCTGCGCTCTACCAATTTACCCTGTATGAGTGGAACGTGTATGTAAGTGCACTTAATTGTATATCGTGGACGGCGCCCTTTCGACCCGCATGCCTTGCTCCCAATGGATCAGAACGTGCACGTGTGGATTGATTGTGAGTGTGTCCGATGACCACCCGATGACCAGGGTAATAATATCATTATATTAGGAGCTATATAAATCGAAACATAATTATTATCTTATTTTTATTTTCATTATATAATTTCATCAAACAATTATTTGGCTGCACATTCGTGAATACTACCCAACTAACAATTGAACGTTTCTGAACGTTCTAAACAGGTTAAAAGTTGGTTATTTTGGACGTTATGTGAAAACGTTTTTAAAACGTATATTTGTGGAAGGTTGAAAACGTTTTTAGAACGTTCCAAATGGACGTTTTAACATTGTAGTTTAAACGTTAGAATAAACAATAAAAAAAACGTTTCATGTATTTGCTTGCAAGTGCAAGTACCAGCAGAAAACCTGTCGGATGCTGGAGACGTGTTAAGAACGTTTTTTTAACGTTGATTAAAGATGAAGACCTACGGGACCTTATAAAAAAACGTTTTGTAAACGTTGATTAAAGACGAAGACCTACGTGACCTAATAAAAACGTTTTGTAAACGTTTTGTGTTTGATGGGTAGTGCCCGTATTTAATATACTCGGGTGTCTATTCACGAAAGCTTATGCGTATGCACTTATTAGTAATTTGAAAGACCGATTCCAATGATTACACGGCAATGCGTGAATTTGAATGATTTCGATTGAAAAGGTGTCAAATTGAGCGGGAAAATGTTATGATTAATAAGAAGTATTCATCATTTGTATCATTACTGTTGCTATCAGTTCATCGTTGGCCAAATCGATCATTCAATAACAAATAAATCAATAAATCAATAACGACACTACGTAGTAGGCGAAACGTTGGCTTGCCTAGTGTCGAAATGTGATTGTTTTGTAAAACGTTGGTCTGACGTCAATTAGCCAACCAATTTCCAACACCACTCATTGACCAAGTGTTGTAGTAGGTGAAGCGGTGGCCCAACGTTGGCTTGTCTACTGTCGAAATGTGGTTGTTTGTCAAATGTTGGTTTGACGTCAACTAGCCAACCACTATCCAACGCCGCTCATTGACCGAATAGTGTGGTAGGCGAAACGTTGGCCTAACGCTGGCTTGCGTATACCGTCGAAATGTGGTTGTGTGTTAAAGGTTGGTTTGATGTCAACTAGCCAACCAATATCGAACGTCGCTCATCGACCGAATGTTGTAGTAGGCGAAACGTTGGCCTAACGTTGGCTTGTCTATCGTCGAAATGCGGTTGCTTGTCAAATGTTGGTTTGACGTCAACTAGCCAACCAATATCGAACGCCGCTTATTGACCAAATATTGTAGTAGGCGAAACGTTGGCCCAACGTTGGCTTGCCCACCGTCGAAATGTGGTTGTTTGTTAAAAGTTGGTTTGACGTCAGCTAGCCAACCAATATCCAACGTCGCTCATTGACCGAATGTTGTAGTAGGCGAAACGTTGGCCTAACGTTGGCTAGCCTATCGTCGAAATGTGGTTGCTTGTCAAATGTTGGTTTGACGTCAACTAGCCAACCAATATCGAACGCCGCTTATTGACCAAATATTGTAGTAAGCGAAACGTTGGCCCAACGTTGGCTTGCCTACCGTCGACATGTGATTGTTTGTTAAATGTTGGTTTTATGTCAGCTAGCCAACCAATATCCAACGTCGCTCATTGACCGAATGTAGTAGTAGGCGAAACGTTGGCCCAACGTTGGCTTGCCTACCGTCGAAATGTGATTGTTTGTTAAATGTTGGTTTGACGTCAGCTAGCCAACCAATATCCAACGTCGCTCATTGACCGAATGTTGTAGTAGGCAAAACGTTGGCCCAACGTTGGCTTGCCTACCGTCGAAATGTGATTGTTTGTTAAATGTTGGTTTGACGTCAGCTAGCCAACCAATATCGAACGCCATTCATTGAGCGAATGTTGAAGTCGGCGAAACGTTGGCCCAACGTTGACTACCCTACCGTCGAAATGTGGTTGTGTATTAAACGTTGGTCTGATGTTAACAAGCCAACCAATATCCAACGCAAGTCATTGACACAATGTCGTAGTAGGAGAAACGTTGGTATAACGTTGGCTTGCCTACCGTCGAAATTTGGTTGTTTGCCAAACGTTAGTACGACGTCAACTAGCCAACCAATATCCAACGACACAATGTCGTAGTAGGCGAAACGTTGGCCCAGCGTTTGTTTTTCGACCATAGAAATATGATTGTTCGTCCAACTATCACCCAACGTTGTTTCAACGTACATTTGCCAATCAGTTTGCCAACAGTCAACATACGACGTTGGCTTAACGTTGTTTTAACGTCAGCTCGCCGACTGCAAAAATGTGGTTGTAAATTTACCTTAGGCCAACGTTGGCTTAACGTTGTTTTGCCAACCGCGACGGTGCCGACTATAGACTACGTTGGGCCAACGTAGCATTGTTATCTGGGACGTGGTCCGTTGCTGGCGCAGTCGTCGATGAAGTCATCAGGGTCCAGCTTGTCATGCTTGTGGTCATTGTTGGTCTACGTCGTCGTCATATGATATGATGTCGTGTCGATGCGTCGAGTTCGTTTATCGGCGACCAGGGCCAAGCATGGCGATTTGTTCGGTTCTCAGTGGAGATATCAGACTAAAACAGTGTGTGTCGTCTTCATCGTCCAAGGTGTCGGCGTCGCGTACATATATGATGTGATTTGATGTAGTTTCTCTCGATTGTCTCCTGGCACTGAATATTATGTGCAAATAGCTCGATCGGCGTCAATATGGTATAGGCGTGGAATTGCACGTATATTGGCCGTCCGGTGGTGTTTGAAGCAGTTTACATCAGTCAGATATTGATGTTCCCCATCACGGTAGAGGGGTGATAACTGATAACTAGTATTATACAGTAGTCAGCAGATAAAGTCGAGCGAAGTAAAATGCAGAAGATGAAGTTCATCCAGGAAAAGTTAATGGTTTTTCTTCAAAAAGAAAACGGGTATCTCCCCTATGTTATGTTTGGGATCGGTGTGATTATATTGGCGTTACGGGAGAGGTACAACAAATGAATAAGATGCGGAGACATATATTTCCGGAGTAATATGTATATGTGTATTTATTCGCTCCTAACTATGGAGTCCAAATCCGTTACAATATATACAACTTCCACATGATGATCGAGCGATAGCTTGACCAGGGTGGTTTCAATACCAGGGATGTTGTTCAGAGAAGGGGAGGGGTGATTTACTACCGGACACCTGCCCTGTGCTCCTGGGGCGGAACATCAAAGGTGTTTGTCCAGGGAAAGGGATTATCAACATTATTGGGGAGCAGACGGAAGTCTGGTCTGGGGGATCATGTTGACCATAAAACATTGGGGGGTATACTAGCTAGGATTACATTACATTTCCGAGGGTCAATGGTCTGAAGATATAAGAGGGGCATGTTAGGGTAATATTACTTTTACTAAGAAGGAGGAGAGGGGTATTTGGACTACTAATACATTACAGTGCATTGTGTAAATGGTAAGCCAATGGTGGATTGTGTATGGTAGGCCAATGGTGGATAGTGTATGGTATGCTAATGGTGGATAGTGAATGGTGTGTCAATGGTAGACCAATGGTGTATTGTGTAAATGGTAAGCCAATGGTGGATTGTGTATGGTAGGCCAATGGTGGATAGTGTATGGTATGTTAATGGTGGATAGTGAATTGTGAATGGTGTGTCAATGGTAGACCAATGGTGTATTGTGTAAATGGTAAGCCAATGGTGGATTGTGTATGGTAGGCCAATGGTGGATTGTGTGAATGGTAGATTGTGTGAATGGTAAGCCAATGTTGGATTGTGTATGGTAGGCCAATGGTGGATTGTGTGAATGGTGGATTGTGTGAATGGTAGGTCAATGGTGGATTGTGTATGATAGGCCAATGGTGGATTGTGTATGGTAAGCCAATGGTAGACCAATGGTGCCTTGTGTATGGTAGGCCAATGGTGGACTGTGAATGGTATCTCACTTGTAGACCAATGGTGTACTGTCAATATGGTATGTCAATGGTAGACCAATGGTGGATTGTGTATGGTAGACCAATAATGAAAATATGAATTGTGTGTTTGATGTTTCGTTAAAATAATGATACAATAGAAATATAATCAACATCTCTTTAAAGATCTATTTAGATTTGTTCAAAGCAACCTATAAGAACATTTATTTTTTCCTAAATAGTCAAATGTTCATTATCCCCACACAGACAAATATTTCGTGAAATGCCCTCTTTACCAAAATTCGAAATAGTGATTAGATAGCACGAACAACAATGAACAACTATTTAAAACACCTCGTTTTAAAATAGAGAGATTTAAAGAAACAAATTAACGGCTCGTTAAACATTATCGAATTTTTCTTGGGCCCCCATAATTGTTACGAATATATTGTCATGTTCTTAGATATTTCGCCCCGATTTTGATCAAATAAAGTGTATTTTGTCATTAAAATTATATGCTCTTTTAAACTTATTATCTAACAAAAACATTTTGTTGTGTAGCGCCCTCTATACCAAATTTCAACTATCCATGCATGGATTCCAACTATTTTGATTTATTAATAACTCATGTATCTGAAGGGATAGTTCAGTTTTGCCATGGCTTGAGGAAATATTTATATTTGTGAGGTAATAAAACTGCGAGAGAAACTTTTAATAGAGCACACAATTATATTAAAATTGCAGGTTGCAGGGGACACACTCATACAGACAAGCTTCATGCCTCTAGTGCATACCAGTATGATGATGCTCTCATAACCTGGCCCTGTTTTATTGACAAATTCGTATTTTCAGAGTCTGTTCATAACAATAAAGTTAAATAATGTCATAATTAACTTGCCCCGCACATATTGTTTTAAGTGAAATGCTTACTATCATCCTGATCATTTGGTCCCGTGTGGTCCTTCTTTGTTTTTGCTATTTTTGAAAACATACCTTGCTATTGTGATTTGCCCATGACAGTTCATGCATGAACGATTGCACATTTGATTTATACCCTGTATGCAGAGGACTAAATTCCCTTTAATTTGATATATGATAATCTACTTTGTATCGTACATGAAATATTTCAACTCATGCAAGTGTCCATTTTTTGTTTGCGGATTATATAAAGTGTGTACCACAAAAAAAAACGAAACCGGATCTCATGGCTGTCACAATGTATAATTTCTTTACTGAGATATACATGTATAAAAACTTATCTTTCTCTGTTCTTCATTTGATGTACAATTTCCGGCACATACTTAACGCACGACTGAATAAAAAAAATGGGAATTGGTGTTACCAACATTCAATTTGCAGTTTGGGTGAGTTTTGAGGGTAGAAATCGTAATTATTTTGAAAAAGGACAAACACCGCGGCGTATAAAATCATATTTTCATCTTTTATATGATACTTTATGATTTCAACATTCATAATTTTTACCAGAGAACGAGTATAATGAGACCACGCTTGGTAGTATGCTTGGTGGAATGTGGTGATACAGTGAAGGCTGCATGGTCAGGCAAGCTCAAATGTTATCTTTCTTTCCCCATGTTTGTGTAAATTTACTCACGTATCAAGTCTATCGTCAGCTACTATGTCAGGAAAGCTGGGACACTTCCTACTCAAATAAATACTCATTTCATGGTACTTATTCTCAGGCGTACACTGTTTATTTTGTGTGCATGAGCCATGAGGGGTCATTCCATGTCAAATCACCCACAAAAAGTGAAAATTGTCATCGCACCCCCTTCAAATTTGCTGATATTTGCAAAGTATGTATGATATTTCAACCTTTAAAAGCGCAAATATTTAAGTTTTAGCCCAATCCGCCCAACGGTTTTGGCGCTATGGTCGATTCTTATGGGGGAGTTTTGTAAGAAATGGGCGTTGGCACCATTTTTCAAATGGCAATTGTCTGTTAACCGTTGGGTCAATTTATGTTGTGATGGTGTCATTGGACTGAGGATGTTATATGCAATCCATTTATGTCATTTGTTTTCATGCATGAGCGAGTTTGGATACGATAACCTTGGACCTTAGTCTTTGACCTTCCGTTTTACCTCGTGGATCAAATAATTTTGAGAATTTTGTTGGCTTAAATGTTGTCTTGATATAATTTCTACAACATATGAAAGAATTGGAGATATATTATTTTTTTCTACATCCTTGTTTTAAATTTGCAAATTTCATGTAAAATTTAAATATTTTAGACCTACACCCATGTCCAAGAATTCTATAGGGGTGTATTATGTATGGAAAAAACCTATTCAAAGTCATGACATTAGAGCCTATTCACACCCTGGCTTACCACAGTTAAATAGACCTGCTAATCCCCATACAATAGAAATCCAGACAAATGGCATCTATTGATGTTCCAATGATCCAACCTGACAAGGGCCCTTTTGCAGAAAGAGATAAAATCAATTGTGAGCCAGATCAAATGTTCTTTATTGCACACATCTGATTGGTTGAAATGCAGAAAATGTCTCTCTCTGCAACAGGGCCTAGGTGTAGATCTTTTCTTGAATACAATCTTTCAAGTTCAAGTTCAAAATGCAAACTTGTAACAATCATGAAAGCAAATATCTACAAGTATCCTTTTTCAATGAATTTCATGTTTCTATGCATCATAAATTGCAATAGTTATGCAATAATATATGCAATAGTTAGATGATTTGCAATCTGTACAAATTCAAACACAAAAAGTTAGTTCCCCCTAGACGACTGCTCATAATTGCATAACCAATAATTGTTTCAAGATGTCATCTTACTACAATATTTCAACAGTTTTTTTGTACATTATGTATGGAAATGAGAGATGGCTGAATGAGCACAGATTAAAGACAAATGACCCAATTTCAAAAGTCACAAGAACTTGAACGTGCCTGTCCATTGTTTGTGAAACAGCACATACTTATGGCTTAATGCATCATTGATAATAATATATAGCTTTTATAGAGCGCCATCTATCTACAGTAGTAGCCTATTCAGAGGCGCATTATTACCCTTGGTCATCAGGTACAGTTCAAACCCGCACAATTATCTTGTGCACCATCTCAACTCCAAGGGGAGCATACTAGCCCAAGCTGCCCAACGGGCGCTGAAGGCTAATTAACACCCGACCAAGTACCCATTTATACTCCTGGGTAGAGAGCAGCAATGTGGATTAATTGTCTTGCTGAAGGACAAATGGAGTGGGCAGGGTTCGAACTCGGGATCTCGAGATCAGAAAGCGCGCGCTCTACCGATCTTGCCACACCACACCACATAACACCACATAACACCACATGATGGTTTGCGAAACAATGCTGTTTGATTTTCACACAAAACAACTGTCGAAATATTGTGATAAAATGACATCTTGAAACAATTATTGGTTATGAAACTATGAGCAGTTGTCTAGGGGGTAGTTACTTTTTGTGTTCAATTTAGTTGGAAAGAATCAGGTTTGAATTTTTACAGATTGCAAATTATGTAACTTAAATTGCATAAAATGTTGCATAGAAACATGAAATTCATTGAAAAGGGATACCTGTAGAAATTTGCTTTCATGATTGATGTACAAGTTTGCATTTTGAACTTGAACTTGAAATATTGTATTCAAGAAAAGATCTACACCTAGGCCCTGTTGCAGAGAGAGACATTTTCTGTATTTCAACTAATCAGATGTGTGCATTAAGAACATTTGATCTGGCTCACAATTGATTTGCAAAAGGGCCCTTGTCAGGTTGGAAACATGTGGTATCATTGGAACATCAATAGATGCCATTTGTCTGGATTTCTATTGTATGGGGATTAGCAGGTCTATTTAACTGTGGTAAGCCAGGGTGTGAATAGGCTCTAATAATGACTTTGAATAGGTCTTTTTCATACATAATACACCCCTATAGAATTCTTGGACATGGGTGTAGGTCTAAAATAATTCAATTTTACATGAAATTTGCAAACTTAAAACAAGGATGTAGAAAAAACAAGAAATAATATATCTCCAATTCTTTCATAATGTTGTAGAAATTATATCAAGACAACATTTAAGCCAACAAAATTCTCAAAATTATTTGATCCACGAGGTAAAACGGAAGGTCAAAGACTAAGGTCCAAGGTTATCGTATCCAAACTCGCTCATGCATGAAAACAAATGGCATAAATGGATTGCATATAACATCCTCAGTCAAATGACACCATCACAACATAAACTGACCCAATGGTTAACGGACAATTGCCATTTGAAAAATGGTGCCAACGCCCATTTCTTACAAAACTCCCCCATAAGAATCGACCATAGCGCCAAAACCGTTGGGCGGATTGGGCTAAAACTTAAATATTTGCGATTTTAAAGGTTGAAATATCATACATACCAAATATTAGCAAATTTGGAAGGGGTGCGATGAAATCCATTGGGTGAATTGACATGGAATAACCCTGAGGTGTCATATGAAATATAACATTTTAATTTCTTCAAAATAAGTACGTTTACTACCCTAAAACTCGGCCAAACGTGCAATTTTTGCATGGAAATGGGATTTTGGTATAACTAATTTACATTGTTTTAATTCAATCATGCGTTAATTATGTGCCATAAGTTGTACATCAAATTTAAAAACATGTTTATCTCATCAAAGAAATTATTCATTATGACAGAACATTTCTGCCATGAAATCCGGTTTCGTTTAATTTTGGGAAACACTGTTTAACTGTAGATATACAAATATGTATAGATACATGTATATATGTTTTTACCTTTTTTCGTGGGGGCACAAATTATGATTTTCTTCTTTGTTGAAAAATGTACTCTAACGCTTTGCTACTACTTTGTCATGAATGTATTTTATTTATTCTTTCTGTGGGGCCGGGGGGCGACATGTTAATGCTCACCAGAACACAATTTGCATCGGTCGAATATGTCGGCCTGTTTTTCAACCTATTGCTTGGAGAATGTAGCCTACTAGCCTACATTAATTTCCGGAATACATATATTTGTGAGTTGAAAGGCTTTAATGATCAACATTTGGATGAAACGATGACAGGTTCATACGACAGAAGTAAACATGCTACGAATATGCCGCTGTATAACAGTTGTGTGTAAAAAATACCACAAATATAATGGCATAATTGCAATTAATATTATATTAAGCAGAGGACGGGATTCATTCACTTTTCAAAGAACTAAATTAACTTTTTTTAAATCAGCCAAGAACAAATAATAACCGATTGAGCAAATCCTGAAGTTTGCCTTTAAATCATTCGAAAAAAGGTTTAATGGTGTGAATATATATATATATATTATAAAGGGTATATAACTGCAACAAATGATTACATGCATATACATGTACGGTATATGGTAAATATAAACACAAAGACGTTGGGTTTCATTTGTATGGACATGAAAGTGAAACTCATGAAATAACCATGCTAACGGAGATACAATAAACCAAAATGACATAACTTTCGAAAGGGGAATGCATACATTGTGATCTTATTGATACATACGGACAGTTGAACAAAGACAAACCTATATAGATTAACATCGTCGATGCTCTAGTCCGCAATCATGTATAAGGGTGAAATCATCAATAAGAATGGGTTGCAAAATGTATGTACTGTTTGCAGCCTTGCTATTGCTTCTATACTGGCATCCATGTTGTTCATTGTTAATTATATGTGAGAGACATCATGAACTAGAAACGAAGGGGACGACTGTTAGTGTAAAGTGTATAACAGATCAACTCTTGACATTTAATGATTTCGAAGTCAAAGGAACCAATGGTACACTAATTGGGTATTGTGCATTCAGAAGCTGCAGTCCAAGTTACTGCAAATCGTGGTGTGGTACTGAAAATGAATACTTGCACCATTTCCATGTTGAATCCTGTGGATTTGATTGTTTTTCCTTCAGAATCAAAGGTTCACTGGTTGAAACTGATTATGGTGAGTACTACATTTATGTAGACTCCTCTCCAAAACATCTTGCTTTGAATCTAACTTATGATGCGAGTAGTACAGCAGCAGCTGATGAAACACCAACAAGGGAACCCGTTGTACAGTCCGTAACATCATCGGCATCCACTGGCAAAGTGCCGGGCAGGATCGATGGTTCCCGAACTACGCGACGTAGGGTTGACGGAATACACCCCGCAGCTTCTTCGCTTCCAAGAGGAACAGAACAATATATTTTGGCACAAGAAACATGTTGGTTTCGAAGATCGGATGTCGGTGAAGTTGGAAAGGAATGTAACAACTTTACGGCCAGTAACGTAATTCTCATCGTCCATATGTTACTACTATTTGTAGCTCTGCTGTGCAGCATAGGAAGAAAGTTGTATGTGTATCGTCAACCGCAAACACGCTTACGAGATGACAACAAAGGCATTCATCGTTCAAATAGTTCATCAGCAACGCTACGACCAAACACGATAGTCATGTCATCCGTGACACCAGTGCAGATCCTTCCATCTTTCTCGATTGCCAGTGATCAAGGAGTAGGAAAACCGCCTCCTAAGGCGTGCTGTGGTACATCTAATATGGAACGATCGCGAGACAAAATCTATTCCTCGCCATATGAAGAGAGCGGGACCAAAGTAAACACAATGGCAACTACAAGGTTAAACCGTATCCAGATTGTCCCAGAAAATGACGATGAGCCTTCCGCGTTAGCTGATGTTGAGACACTTGGTGCTGTGGGTGGGGGCCTACCAATTGAACACATGTACTGCGCGGTAGATGATTGCGAACGCAAAGAAGTCTCAAATCTGGAGGCCTATGACAATCGGATCTTCAATTGCGAACCAGCTTCAACCGAATGGTATATGTCAGATGATGGAAAGCATGATTACTCGTTATGCCAATCCAGAAAGAAGAAGGGTGCAATGTCAAATGATCAAGTCCGATTCGTCAACAACCGTATGCACAGCGTTAGAAAGGAAGCGAGTTGTATGGTTATGTTTTCCTTAATTGGTCAAGGTTACACTTTAATAGAGGGGTTATAACATCGTGTAGGTTTACCATATTATCAATCGAGAGAGAGCAACTTTTTTTTTTAATGGTCGTCATGTCAACTATGCTCAAAGCAAAGAAATGTAGACATTATAAAGATAAATTGCATGTAGGATTTCTGACTATACCGATGACCGAATTGTAGTACTTATATCCTACAGGAATTCCAAAAAGCCCGGCATCAGACAACGTGGTTACAAATCCACCAGACCTTCCAGATACTCGCCCTACTTCTGATGTCAAAGATGACAACGATACCTACGCTGTCCATCTCGTTGTATCAGGGTCTGCGAAAGCGATGTCTGCGAGTTATGACCGAAGGCACCTCATACCATGTGCAGGGGACATCCGTACTCCAAGAAGTGAATTTGACATGCCCACTAACATCGGACGGCCAAGCTTGCTTTCATCGGCGACTAATAAGTCTCTAGATCAAGCATGTCAAGGGAACGTCGACTTGGCATCGGATGAAGTCTCCAGGAAGGATCCGGGACAAGTTTACTTGGATAAGTTCTTTGACCCGCCTGACTATGAGCTTATGAAGCCAGTCGACTTTCCAAAGGGAGACAAGAAAGATAGCAGTGCTTGAACATTCGGGAGAGATCCATATTGAACTGTAAATAAGTCAATATTTTTTTTAGTAAATGGGTCAGGTATGTTGATATGGAATTTATTCTGCTGCTACATTGTGTAATAGTTCGGGTGAGTTGTTTCTGGTATGAATACAAACAAAATACACATACAAACACCGTTTATTCAGTGTATTCGCAGCACGTAGAGAAGCAAAACTATTAAGACTATTGAGACTTTTCTCTTGGCACACTAAATTGGCTGGTCGTGATGAAAAATAATTGTTACAGCACGTTTGAATATACATTTATTCTGCTATAGTTAACATATATCAATATAGTTTAAAATGATAATGTAATGTAACTGTTAAATGCTTTCTAATGTATTTTAACATTAAATGTACCAAATCTTATTTGCATTTATAAATAATATGATTTTAAATATGTCGCTCTCATTATTTGTAGTAAATAAGAGGTGCATGTGATCATGAAATTACCGTGAAATATAGTGTC
>JBAMJV010009100.1:0-41367 GCA_037951105.1 Echinarachnius parma | reverse complement strand
CTGGTTCAAAATTAACTAATAAGTGTGGGGGCCCCACATTCATTACAACTGGCTATGTTTATGGATATTTCAGCCGTTTCTGAACCGATTTTTATCAAATAAAGTTTACTCTGTCATTACAATATTATGCTCTTTCAAATTTTGCAATCAGTTTTTTCATTATCTCACAAAAAATAATGTTATGTAGCGCCCTCTCTACCAAACCTCAAATATCCCTTTAATCATGGTTAACATTTCTTCAATGTTCCTCAACGGTAATATGAGATGAATATCATTATCTTTTTATTTGTCCTTATTTTAATAACAAAGAGACACATGTTTTTACCAAAGAAACTGTATGATAGTACTGCATGTGCTTTGTATGTGGAAACAATATTGTTATCACTTGTCAGCTACAGAAATTAACATATTTTTGCTAGAGTTATCATGTAAAAATTTAGACATATTCTAATGAGGATTGTTGTGTTAATGATATGAGAAATAGAGCACCAATATTAACACGAAGATGCCAGAAAGGTGAATTGCTCAGAAAAGCTGAATTTGTTTATGATATTTTTATGATACATTGCTGTTGCATGTTTTTCTATTTAAGCTAAATATTATAAACACGTTTGTACTCTAATACCTCGAAAGGGGTTCGATAGAGAAAATACAATCTTCGAAATCTTACACATGACAAATACAAAAGTACTATCATGTTACTATTGCAACGCTTAGTAAGAACACAATAGTGAACTTTGTATCGCATCATTAATATGTTATGATTTCCAATAATCTCCAATTGCGACGAAGTCAATTTGTTTGACACGCTGCTTACCAAAATATGTATAAGGTCATTATACCCTCAAGTTGATTCACGTGGATATCAATATAAGGGCAAACGTGCACCTCTTGTAAATATAGCTGAGGTGGGATGAATTGCGTTGTACGCACTGCACATCAAATATTTGCTTTACAAAATTTGGCAGACTGATGTCTGTGCCAGAGCGGAATGTCCTAGTCACGCTTCACGGTGGAAGAACGATTTTCCTATATTCAACTACTAATTTCAGCGTGGATTTGACCGACTGACGTATTTGACGTGGAAATATAGACGCCAGCATGTTCAGCTTATGTCTTGTTGATGTATAGAGCTTGATCATCCGTCTTACTTTAAGTTCAAATGCTACTGGAGTGGACGCTTCGTCATATTGTAAGTCAGCGTGCGGTTTTCCATCCCTTCTGCAAGGTAATTAGTCTGAACATGTGATGTTGTCGGTGGTCCTGAGAGAATGAACATTGCAATAAGCATTATTTATGATTCTTAGAAAGAAGGCGTTTTAGAAATCTTGATTGTGTGGACTGTTTTCTGAAAGAGAGATGAAACTACACTTTTCAATATTGTTTAAGATAACATGTTAAAGGGATAGCTGAATTTTGGTATAGAAGGCGCTACATTGTTTGGTGAGATAATGAAAAAATGATCGTGGAAATTGAAAGTGCATACAATTATAATGACATAATAATCTTTATTTGATCAAAATCGGTTCAGAAATGGGCGAAATATATATAAACATAACCATTTGTAATACATCTGAGCCAGCCGTTAAACAATTAAAAAATGCTTTCTCTTTTCAAATATTATGTACAACAGAAGTGTTTAAATAGCTGTTGAACATCACTCTATCTAATTACTATTTCACCAAAACATCACATGCACAATATTTTATTTCAAATGGTGGTAACCGATGAGGGTTTAACGTCTCAGTTTAATGATACTTAGTAATTTATATTTTGTTTCCTTTTGAGCATGGTAGAGTTATAACTATCGGTTTGTAATGTAACAGTCTAGTTTTTGTTAGTAAAATTCAGTTTGACCAAAACTGTACTCTCATTATCAGAACTAAACTATTCCTTTGATATTATAATTATGCTACTAACGACATGGTCATACATTCACCACTAGCCTACGGGAACAGAATATACAAAGTCTATGGAGATTAGAGAATATCGCCTGGAACGGGTTTATTAATTAAGGGGACTACTAGGCAAAGAACAACACAGGCCTTTATTTTGCAAAGGGTTATATAATTCGTTGACAACGCAATTAATTATCAAAGAATTTAAAGGGATATTTGAGTTTTGGAAGAGAGGGCGCTACATTCAATAATTGTTTGTGAGGTAATTACAAACCAAGTGTACAAGTTGAAAGAGCATATACCATTTTAATGGCAGAATACAATTTTTATGATGAAATCGGTTAAAAAACGGCTGAATTATAATAAAAGTATTCGATAATATTGAACCAGACGTTAAAATTCGTTTTAAAATGCTTCCTCTTTTCAAAATTTGTCAAAAGAGTTTTTTTAATAGTTGTTGATTATCTTTTTATCTAACCACTATTTCAACAGAACAGTGCAGAAATGGTGCAGTTTTTGGGGGGTCATTATGCCACCCGCCCACCCCTTAAGATCTCGGCCGCAGAGCGGCCGATCGCGGTGAAAATTTGCACGCATGATATAAAGTGAAGTGTATAGAATACAATGGTAATTTATATTTTTTCAAACATTCCTTGATTTGCATATTTATGGTAATTTATGCAAATAAGGTCATGAAATTGATATTCTTACCCATAAATCATATATTCTTCATAATTAAATTCTGGTTTTCACTACATATTTTCTTTAGAGCATTTGGAACAATAATACGACCAACAAATTTGGAACAGCTAGCTTCTTCCTTATGTTTTCTAATGTTTGTATAATTTCTTATGTATTTCTTTGTTTTGTTTACTTATGTATTTTATTGTTTTTGTTGTTTATTTTATTTCTAACTCAAATTGAACTATTTTAAACCCCAAAACAAACATATAACATGTAACAAGACAACAAAAAAAAAAAATGATAGCTCCGTTTACGAAAATTGATATTTCCGTTTGTTTTGTACACAAATTACGAAATTGAGCAATTTTGGGGCTGACATGCATAGACAAAAGGTCACGTGACTTGGTAACAGTAGGTCCGTTTTTCAAAATTTTTATTTTGAAATATGGGCGAGACCCAAAAGAAAAAAGTCACCAAGCAGCGGCGCGTCATCTTACCTCGTTTTGGAGCAATCCAAAAACTGCGGAGGAGGGGGCGGGGGGCATTATACCCCCCTCCCGGCCTTATTAGGGTTAAGTCCTTTTATAACGTAAATGCTTGCAATGTGAATACAAATTATAATCTTGCTGGAAATATGAAGCGTGTGGCAAAAGCGACAATTGCAAAGGGTTTTCCACAGAAAAAATGGCTCATTTAGATGTTGATTCCCGTATTTTGCATTATATCCGTTGATTTACGTTATAATGTCCAGAATAATAGCTGTGTGGGGGGGGGGGGGGGGGGGGGGGCGGGGGAGGCAACACTAAATGTTTGCTCGCACAATTTGCATTCTGTATTATTTCATTATTGTGACCGTCAATTGTGAAACCCTTTTTGGGGGGTCGGTAAATGTTTTTTAAGAAATTTGCATTTCAAGTTAACAAACATGCGTGTAAAAGAGGTATGATTGCAATATTCAAAATATAATATCTTCGCCAGTTATTGACCAATTTGTTACAACAAAGCATGAAATATAAACTTATGATGAGCCTTTTTCTAATGGTTATAATGAAACTCTTCATTTTTCGTTCGGACTGACAAGTGAGGCCTTTCTAATAGTAAATATTTATTGTGATTTTATCCGACCAGTGCAAGGGTTTGCTATACAAAGTGTCCCAGATAAAACGAAACCGGGTTTCATGGCAGAAATTTTCTGTCATAATGAATACTTTCCTTGATGATATATATATATGTCTGAAAAGCTCTGTGTCTCTTCTTTCATTTGATGTACAACTTATGACACTTAATTCAAGCTTGACTGAATTAGAACAATGGAAAGTGGTGTTACCAAAATTCCATTTTCACGCATAAATTGCACGTTTGGTTGAGTTGTTTGGGTGAGTTTTTAGAGCCGTAAACGTGCTTATTTTGAAAAAGGAAAAACACTGCATACATATTCATATTTCTTTCTTTTATATTACACCTCATGATTAAAAATTAAATGATTTATACCAGAGAACGAGTACAATGTAAACATGCTGGATTTCAGCCCAAATTAGTAGCTTTCCTGACCTAGCATAGTTCCCATGTTTCCCGGATCCCCATGT
Organism: Echinarachnius parma; assembly: GCA_037951105.1. Taxonomy (NCBI): domain Eukaryota; kingdom Metazoa; phylum Echinodermata; class Echinoidea; order Clypeasteroida; family Echinarachniidae; genus Echinarachnius; species Echinarachnius parma. The sequence continues at coordinate 37,199 of JBAMJV010009100.1, read as the reverse complement.
TTGTGTAAATTCACTCATGCGTCAAGTCCATTGTCATCTGCTAAGTCAGGAAAGCTGAGCGACTTCTTACTTAATTATCTATCATTTGGACAGAAATCAGGCATGTTTTCATTGTACTTGATCTCTGACATACTTCATTTATTTTTGTGTTCATGAGGTGTCATATGAAAGATAAAAATATGAATTTGTATGCAGTGTTCGTGCTTTTTAAAATAAATACCTTTACTACCCTAAAAACTCACTCAAAAAGCTCACCCAAACTTGCCATTTCTGCGTGCAAATTGAATTTTGGTAACACCACTTTGCATTGTTTTAAATTAACCATGCGAGAACTATATACCATAAGTTGTACATCAAATGAAAGGAGAGAAACAGAGCTTTGCATACATGTATATATTCTAAAAGAAATGATTCATTATGACAGAACATTTCTGCCATGAAACCGGGTTTGGTTTTTTCTAGGACACTCTGTATAGCCCGTAATAATTTGCTGGATATGCTGGATATGCTGTAGTTACATAGTAACACATAGTACATTGGAGTGATAACAATTAACGATTTGGAATTTACGATATCGATATCAAAGAAAGACCCCCCCCCCCCCCCTCCCTCCGCGAATTGTTTTATTGCTCCAAAACGCAGTAAGCATGGTAAGATGACGCGCCGCTGCTTGGTGACTTTTTCCTTTGGGTCTTGCACATATTTAAAAAAAAAAACATTTTGAAAATCAGACCTACCGTTACGAAGTCACGTGACCTTTTTGTCTATGCATGTCAGCCCGAAAATCGCTCAATTTCGTGATTTGTGCAGAAAACATATGGAAATAAAAAGAGGTATATCATTGCTCATTTGGTCTTGTTTGCATTGTATATGTTTGTTTTGGGGTTCAAAATAGTTGAATTCTAGTTAGAAAAAAAAAAAAAAAAAAAAAAAAAAAACCTAAGTAAAAACAAACAAAGAAATACATACAAAAATATAAAAACAATACAAAACATAAGGAAGAACCTGGCTCTTCCAAATTCCTTTGCGTATTATTATTCCAAACGCTCTAAAGAAGATATGTAGTGAAAATCAGAGTTTAATTATTTGGAATATATGATTTATGGGGGGAAATATGAATTTTATGATCTTATTGGCATAAATGACAATTGATATGCAAATTAATGAATTTTCAAAAAAATTAAAAATTCCATTGTATTCTATACACTTCACTTATTATACGTGCAAATGTTCACGGCTATCGGCCGCTCCGCGAAATCTAAAGGGGGCCATAATGCCCCCCCCCCCCCCTCCCCCCGGGCGTAGGAAGACCTCAAATAGCCCGGCCTTTTTAGGGTTAAGGCAATCATGGTATTGGAGAAGAAAAAACGTTAGGGGTTTTAAGGGGAGGCATCTAAGGGGAGGCATAATACCTACAGTATCCCGCTTGTAAAAATGTTAGCGCTTATTGATGTATTTACATCAATAAGCGCTAAAATCTTTACAAGCGGGATACTGTAGGTATGATATCCCGCTTGTTCCGGTTTGATCGCTCTAAGCGATACGCCATGACCAAATTGGCTCTCGCCAGCTGTAGAAGGGAATTCGCGACGGGACTCCCACAGGTGGGCCGCGGCATCCCGATCCATGTGGCCCACCTCGGGCTCGCGAATGATAGCAAGTGTGGTAATTTGGCTGTTTCTTTGTATATCGAGCCCAAGTGGAATTCTGCAGTAGAACGGCTTTGATGATTTTGATTACTCCCCTTAACGTTTTAAATAGGGTTTAATGTAATTTCAGATGTATGCGCGCCGTGCAGAACAAAGGGTCAAACTATAATATATATATGCTCTGCACTTGATATCAAATACTGACTTCAAGGTTGTGCAACATTTTTTGAGACACGTACTTTCCATTACCACAACATATTGACCATATGGGCTCTTTTATGAACATTATAGAACTTTATTTATTTATTTTCAACTGATGAGATGGCAGGCCTTTGTCATCTACAAGCTGTTTTTCAAAGAGGTCTAAGCCAAAATAAAAATATTAAATTGTAATAATCAATACGTACTCACAACTCATGAATGACAAACAAATGCACACATCAATTATTTGCAACAGGGGGTGTTCCCCTCCAACGGTAGGGAGCTTTTGCACGTTTTACTCAAAATAATGAAATTTGATGTAAACAAATTTAAGCATGACTTAAATCATCTCCGTCATAATTAGACCAAACGAACCCACACACACACATACACGCGCCCACACACGCCCAACAAACTTCCATCTACATAGTCATTACACAGACAGGCTTATGGCATGTAACGAATCTGAATTACAAAATCACGAAATTGTTAAAACAAGACAAATTCGATCTGAACATTTACCACTCGCTTAACTCGCTTTGGATTTAGGAATACTTATTCTACTTGTTTTGGAGCACTTCATTTTCCAAATTATGTAATCAAGAATATGGATAAGGGTTATTATTTGTTGGGTGTGTGTATGGATCTTTAAAAAATGTTCGACACCATTGAAAATGCTCAGAAAATTAAATTATTATGGTATTCGCGGCCTTCCACTTCTTCTTCTTTTGTATCCTACATCTACACTACTCTACACTACGCTACACTACTAGTCTAGAATATTAAATATTTGGCCATGACTTTGCACATCGCAGGGCTGTCTCATTCGCAACCACCAGATCTTCTTGACTACACTATTCCTCAAGGTTAGGACACTGAAGGAGGTGTTGCATGGTTTGTGATGTGCCACAGTCGCAGTTAATGTTGTCATCATCTGTGTATCCCCACTTTTTCATGTTGACTTCCACTGAAATTTATTGAAAACTATTTGAGTGATAGAAAGCAGTATGTGGTGGTTGACGGTGTCTGTTCAACTAAAACAGATGTAATATGTGGTGTTCCACAAGGATCAGTTCTAGTGCCCCTTTTGTTTTTAATTTATATAAATGATATTAAACAATCTTCAAATGTATTAAATGTTACACTCTTTGCAGATGGTACTTCAGTTATTACATCGCACAGTAGTATATTTACTTTATTTGATATTATAAATAATGAACTGATAAAATTGGATCATTGGTTTAAATGTAATAAATTATTTCTTAATTATGATAAAGCACATTATGCAATAGTTTATTCTCGAAATCGGAAGATCTTAAAGGAAATAAGTGTTTAGTTTCTTGGTATTATAATTGATGAATCACTTAATTTGGAAACCTCATATTGATTTCACTTCGATGAAATTATCTCGAGGTATTGGAGTATTTGCAAAGCTAAAATACGTTTTACCATCAAATAGTTTTCTTATGTTGTATAATAGTATGATTTTTCCCCATGTAAAATTATTTTAATATCATTTGGGTAAATACTTATACATCAAAGATAAGATTTGGATAAGACTTATTTGTTACAGAAACGAGCCGTACGTATTATTACAACATCTTATTATCATCTAGCCGCATCACGGCCACTTTTTGTTAAAACACACGTACTTCCAATCTTTGAATTGATTCAATTTAATACTCGCATGTTTATGTCTAAATTTCAAAATCGCCTTTTGCCAGAAATTCCTCATAAAAAAATTGTTATTAATAGTGATATTGATTCGTATACTACTCGTCAGAAAAATAATTTACATTTATTTAAAGTTCGTACGACAAATCCACAAAATTATTTCTAAATGGTATTAAGGAATGGAAATATTTGAGTAATGATATTTAAGGTAAAGGCCAGTTTTGGAAACGCCCCATCTCAAAAAATGAAATGGAAGCTCTTATTACCAAACATGTGAAAAAATATAATTGTACTAAAATAGGATTATCCAAATTTGGCCAAGAAACCGCCTACTAATTCATATATTCGCAAAATTATAAATTTATCCTGACGGGATAGAAATCGCCAAAGCGGAATCGCCGTGTACACGTAGTGTGTTCGCTATACGTGCTTGCCCCTAGCTTGTCTGTAATATCTCCCCCAGCGCTAGCGGAGCTAACAGATCTGAATGGGCGGTGGATTTATACATTTCACAGGCGGATATTGGATTTCTTCCGATATTTCTGTATTTAACGATGCTTAGGTTCGGATTTTACCACATGAGCCCTATTTCAATATATATTCAACAATATTGATCAATATAGATGTATTCGGCTACTTTTCCGAAACTGGACTTGGGCTTTAAGGAAAGTACAACTCTATTTTGATTAAAAGTACGATGTACACAATTATTATTTAATGATTTATATACAAAAAAAAAAAAAAAAAAAAACAAAACATCACTATTGAAAATGAAACAGCAGAAGTGCGACGAAGAATACAGCTAGCTTGGGTGAAATTTGGGAAACTCAGCATTATACTCCGAGATGAGAATCTTCCAATCTCCCTCAAAAGACAAATTTTCAATCAATGCATAATTCCGGTACTATCCTACGGGGCAGAGACTTGGGCAACAACTAAGAAATTGGAAAAGAAGCTTAGAGTCACAGAAAGAGCAATGGAGAGGATTATGGTAGGAGTTACAAGAAGAGAAATGAGGACTTAAGAAAGAAAACAAATGCCAGGGATATCATACAGGAAATAAAAACAAAGAAATGGAGATGGGCAGGCCACCTTGCAAGACGTAAAGATAATAGATGGACACATAATATAACTAATTGGACACCAATAACACAAACCAGACGAAGAGGCAGACAGAGTAGACGTTGGATGGATGACATCAAAGAACTTGGGGGTGTTACATGGATGCGACTAGCACAAGATAGAAGAAGATGGAATGGTGATGAAGAGGCCTTCCTTCTGCAGTGGAGAGACATAGGCTAGATAGATAGATAGATAGATAGATACAAAAGTTTGAGCAGAGGAGGATATTTTGAATGTATGTGTATGTGTGAGTGTGCATTATCTGTTTGTATCATGTTATTTTAAAGCATTTAAAGTGTATCATTTGTGTGTAGTTTGTTTTTTCTCTTTAAGGCCCCACCACAGGCAATTTGCTTCTAAGGGTGACCTGACCATATTATGTTTATTATGTTACTCAATGCATGCATTTTCAATTCATGGTTAAATAAACTGAAACTGAAACGGTAGAGAAAAAAATCCCAAGGACAATTGATTGACAAATGACGAATACGAATGATAATTGACGAAATTAAAGTTGGGATTCATGCTCTGTTGATTCATCAGGACGAAATTGCAATAAGGTTTATGAAATCGAATGACAAAAATGTTAAAGTGGATGAGCAAACCTATATTTGTATCGTATATAAATTTGATATATACTAACGATTTTTGTTCAAAATCAACAAAAAAAAATTGAATTTCTTTTTATACTGTTAGTGTTACAAATCAATATAACGCTTTTTTACCTTTAACCGACATAATATCATTCATAGAAAAGATATTAAACTAATCAGGTTAATATTTAAACCCTGACGTAATAAAACCGTTACTAAGGTTCAAGTGTATTTGTTTTGAGATATTCCTGCAAATGGTACGACATAAACATAATTAGGCGGTAGCTTCAGTCGCGAATCTGATATCATTAAGTGTTTATTATTTCTACCCTTCTGTAAATACTAACGGAACCATTATATATTTTTATTGATTAAGACCACAACATTGGCGAAATCGAATGCACACAAAATGAATTCGTGCTGCCAACTTACGAAATAGACAGAGAGATCCTATATTATTACACGAAGAAATACAATCATCCCCTCTCTGGCATTGTATCGGGCGATTTGTTTTTTTAGTCTTTGAATGATTAGAGGGGGTGGGAACATGAAATGTCCCCCTCCCCCCGCCCCGAACAAAACTTGTATTGCACTTGACACCTCAAGGCTTGCTTGCACACATACCCAGGTATTTCATCGAGCTGGCGCCCTCCTCCATGAAAATCTTTGTGCGAACACATAATCAACCATTATAATACCCTTTTGTTTACTTTGAAAAAAGACGGATAATTGTCTTGGGGGGTGATATTCTGGGGGGTAGTTGTCCGGGGTATTTGTCTGGGGTGTAGTCGTCCAAGGGTAATTTTCCTATAACCATAATTAAACCTTTTCGAACACCAACACAAAAAACATAATAATGTAAACAATACCAAATAACCAATGATATATCTCTTTTTACGATAACTGATATTTCCATATGTTTTGTTCACAAATCACGAAATTGAGCGATGTTCGCGCTGACATGCATAAACAAGGTCACGTGACTTCGTAACGGTTGCTTATAATCAGAATGCATGTATGCATATACATGCACTTTAGTTATAGTAAATACACATGTAAACATAAAGTTAAGAAGGGATAAGTTGGAACAGCGCCACCTTATGTCAGAAGCATGAACGTTTCTTTTTACAATAAACCACAGTACTGGTAGTAGGCTTGTTAAGATCCCAAAATATGGGTGTTCACTGCAATTTGGGGTACAATTGTTTTGACTAGGCATACATATTCCTGGAATCAAAAGAGGGAAATTCATCCAAAGAGACAGTCTGCATCTATGCAAATTAGGCCTAAATTCCATAATTTATGCAAATTTATTCATGGAAATGAGATATTCTCTGAAAATGGAGGTTATATTGAAATATTTGAGAGAGACTATATTCCTTGGATCAGAAGAAAAAAAATCAACCATGAAGACACTCTGTATTTATGCAAATTAGGCCTAATTTCCATAATTTTTGAAAATGTATTCATGGGAATGGGATATCAATGCCAATGGTGTTTTTATGGACATATTCGGGAGAACATATTCCTTGGATCAAAAGAAGAAAAGTTATCCAAAGAGACACTCTGCATCTATGCAAATGAGGCCTAATTTCCATAATTTATGCAGATTTAATCATGTGAATGGGGATCTAGGAAAACAGTTTTTTTTAATCATATATTTCAGAGAGAACATATTCCTTGGATCAAAAGAAGAACATTCATTCAAAGAGACACTCTGTATGATATGCAAATTAGGCCTAATTTCCATAATTTATGCAAATTTAATCATGAGAATGGAATATCTATGAAAATTGTGTTTTTATTGACACGTTTGATAGATCATATTCCTTGGATCAATAGAAGAAAATTTATCCAAAGAGACACCAAGTTTCAATTCAAATTATCCATAATTTCCATAATGTATGCACATTTATTCATGGGAATAGGATATTCTATAAAAATGGTGATTTTATTGAGATATTTCAGAGAATAACATTTGGAAACAGATGACGGTATATACCAAGGCTAGTGGATCAACCTAGTAGATTATTATTCTTTGGTGGCCATCTAGTCCCTCATATCAAAGATGGCCGTTCACAGGAATTTTGTGTTATGTCTAACTTTTGAACTATTCATGGTATAGACATGTGTAATGTACATCTATTTCAACAATTGTATGGATGTCTGAATAGATTTATGACTCATCCTTGGAACAAAATAATAAGAATCATATTTTATCTATGTAAATTTGCAAAATTTGCATAATGTTTGAATTAGTATACACAAATGTGATATATTATGAAATTGTATAGTTCTTATATAAATAATTGATGTCTTAACGTATGCAAATTGATGAACTGAGGCAAGTTAAAGTAAATAAATAATTTTAGCAGGTTATTGTCAGCATTGGCAGCCATCTTGTTTCACAAATGCAAGATGACCGCCGCAGGAATGATAAATTTCACACATTTTGTCTTACCTTAGAGCGAACCATGATCAAACGTGTGTGATATGTCATTAAAAAACAGGAAGTTTTCAATTTCGCTCACATATTTTCTCATGAAATGTTTCTTATCAACCTGATAAATGGAAGCTAATCATAATCTTTCTGTTTCTAATGTCCATGACAATGAATACGCAACTGAAGCAGTTGGTTCTATGTACTGTAATTTGTTATGTTTATCATTTTATCTTCCGTTCATTATGTCAAACACCGTATAACAAATGTGTTTGATAATTAGTCATACTGTACTTATCCAGTATTGTTAAAAGGCAATCATGAATGCCAATTGTAACATTGAGGTTGGTGGCCATCTCGGATATGAGTGAAAAGATGCCTGCCAATGCTTACTATTATCAGCTAGAATGATTTGTTTTGCCTTGATCTACCCACATTCATAGTATTTAACGTATGTTCATGAATACCTGAAATATTTCAAAGACAACAATTTGTTAAGATATCACATTTACGAGCACTAATGCGTAAATGATGCAAATTATGCGTAATTGGCATTGATATGGCGTGTCTTTTAAAATATATCAAGGAAGGGTAGACATTTCTATGAAATGATACAATTATACATATCGCGCAAGTCAGTGACATTCATATCCAGAAACTGGGTAAATATGTAAATTTGAACATTGCTGCAGGTGGCCAGCTTGGATTTGAGTCAAGACATGACTTCATCCAAGACTGGCTATAATCAGCTAGAGTAGTTTGTTCGCGTTATTTTACTTGAGTTTATATATTTGTATACGTTAAGATGTAAAGTTTTTAATTGAAGACAACAATTTTTAAGATGCATAACTTATGCAAATTATGCGTAATTAGCATTGATAGATACAGTGCGCCATCTTGTAATTAAGGGGCTAAATGGCATATACTCTGCTAGATTGATTCACTGTCCTTATTTTACCCTGGTCATGCAAAATATCTCAATAAAAACACCATTTTTATTGAATATTCCAGTCCCATGAATAAATTTACATAAATTATGGAAACTAGGATTGATTTGCATAGTTACAGAGTGTCTCTTTAGATGAATTTTCTTCTTTTGATCCAAGGAATATGTTTTCTCAAACATCCCAATAAAAACTCAATTTGATTGAATATACCATTCCTATTAATAAATTTGCATAAATTATGGAAATTAAGCCTAATTTACATACATACGGAGTGTCTCTTTGGATGAATTTTCTTCTTTTGATCCAACGAATATGATCTGTCAAAGTTTTCAATAAATACACCATTGGTATGGATATCCCATTTTCATGAATAAATTTGCATAAATTATGGAAATTAGGCCTAATTTGCATAGATACAGCGTGTTTGGATACATTTTCTTCTTTTGATCCAAGGAATATGTTCTCCTTCAAATATGTCAATAAAAACACCATTTTCATGGAATATCCCATTTCCATAAATAAATTTGCATAAATTATGGAAATTAAGCCTAATTTGCATAGATACAGAGTGTCTCTTTGGATGAACTTTCTTCTTTTCATCCAAGGAATATGTTGAAGTTAGTAAAAGAATTGTACCCCACAATGCAGTGACGGACCTCTTAACAAGCCTACTATGGGAAGTATATTACCCGGCACCATGGTGTACACTCGTAGTTTAAATCCGAGTAAATATATTACATTACAGTTTCCCGTGTCGTTCTTGCTCACGTCACGTATGAAACACACAAAACAAAACGAATTCAATCTTAACATTCACCACTCTGCCCAATAGACAGAGGACAATTGATTGACCCATGACGAATTATAATGATAATAGACGAAATTGAAGTTGGGATTCTTGCTCTGTTGATTCCCCGGGACGAAATTGAGGAATGATTGAATGACATAAGTGTTAAAGTGGACGAGGATACCTTTGTTTATTTCGTTGTATATAAAGTTGAAATATTCTAACAATTTTTGCTCAAAATCTTCAGAACAGGGGAAAATGTATTTTTAGAAAAAGGAAAAAATGTTGTTTTTTTTGTATACTTTTGTACCTTTAACCAACATAATATCATTCGTAGAAAAAAAAAGATACTCAGGTTAACATTGAAACCATGACGTGATAACACCTTTACTGAGATTCAAGTGTATTTGTTCTGAGATATCCCTGCGACGTAAGTAAACATAAATAGGCGGCAACTTCAGTCGCAAATCTGATACCAGTATTTATCATCTCTACCCTTCAGTAAATACAAACGGAACCAATAATCTATTATTCTATTTTATTATTTGTATTATTATCATTATCATGATAAAACGTGGTAGCGTTGTCAAATACTGCCACGTGCATAAATGCAGTTAAATGAGACTCTCTTTACACATGTGTGAAATTGAAATTAAAAAAAGAACCAATACACAAAATCACTTGCTATCTTTCTGCCCCAAAGATGTAGCATTTGGGAAGATTTCTGCCTGAATAAGACAAATGACACTATTCTATCTGATTATGACAATAGTTTGACCGAATCGGACATGATCATACCAAAATATGACATGAGCTTGTTCTGAATTTACGGAGCGTTTTGCCCGAATACGGCCCATTTCAAACTCCTAGACTGTGCATGGTCGGTCATTCTGTTTCCTTTGCTTTACAATCGTTATGTTTTTTTTATGCTGATGATGAATTATTGTACACTGATTTGTATTTATTTGTATTTTGTCAATTTATAATATACTCTAGAAACAAATCCCCACAAGATGCCGATATCGTTATGTGCCTGGCGAGTGAGGATAGGGACGTTCATCGTTCGACCACGGCCGGTTCTTGCTTCACCAGAGGTAGATCCAGAAGAAGTTGAATTGGCGCTGCTGTCCCAACGGGCTGACCGGTCTGAAACACCAAACCTTCCATCACATCATTCTACGTCTTTCACTAATAAGAAAGAGGAGTTAACACAAGACAAATGTAAACTTATATCCTCGGCAAGGAAACGTACAATAAGAACATGCTCCCGATTACGGTATAACATAGACTTATCGAACCCAGAACACTTGAAACACTCGCGGAAGGACAATGGCCATACAGAGTGCCCAGTTTGTCCCTTGTCAAACACAGGCGATAGAACAAGCCAGCTGTGCACATCTTCTTCGAGCTCAATGCGGCAACCTTCTAGAATGTGTGAAATGAGTGGTGTACAGTCGACGATCGGCAAGATCTTGCAACGGAGCACAAAACTGTTAGACACTTGTGAAGAAATGATGAAGGTAACGTGAAAATGCATGCCAAAATAGTTTCTTTCCTTTTCGAATTTTTTCTTAGCGTAGACTTGCAGGGGGGTTTCAATATGTACAAGCTTTATACTAGAACAGTTACGCGATTCGTATTGAAATTACATCCCCCTTTTCCAATCATAGTTTATTTAGTACAAAATTTAGTACAAATTTGCTTGTTTCGTGAATCATTCATAACAAATTACAAAGCATGAAACCCATAATTTTTTGACGCTATCCTATCACTTTGATTACTTGATTGTGTATGTTTGTAATCACCAAATGCATTCTAACCAAATTTTGCACTGCGACATCAAAAGCATATTATTTTCGTTCTTCAAAAGTCGAGAACATTTTTTGTTCTTTTGTTTTGTGATGGCCAGGTGAAAATTGGGGGAAAACTATTGGACAAAATAGCTCGGGCCCCTCCCCCCGCCCCCCACCCTCCCCCATCGTCTGAGAAAAAGTTGTCTCCTACGCCCATGTCTGGCGTACATAGTTACCAGCATCAGGCTGAGCCCTCATTGCGTTATTGTCCGACATTGCATCATTAAGCCAAAGTTTGCACTGTCATAATCACTACACATGTACCATAATAAATATCCATTTATTATAATGTATACAGTTTTCTTTCGTAGGCTGTCAGTGTTTTACCTGTTTGTTTTTAGAATGAAGTTCTGGAACAGTCCTGCAAGACGCTGATCCGCGAGTCCCATGCCCTCGGCTCAGCAGTAATCCAAGCATTAACAAGTCTGTACACTTCGGATATGCACCTTCTACTATCCGGCGACATCGAGACTAACCCAGGACCGAAAAGTGAGGCTGAAGAGAGGTACATCTTATTTGTAACTAGTGTGCGTCACTCATATTTTCACTCTAGGGTATTAAAAAGCGCTTTATGGAAGAGTGGCTCAAAAACTATTCAACCAGTAAAAGACAATATGTTTTTTTTTAATGATCATGATTCTAATTTACAAGACATCCGTTGTGGTGTACCCACGGGCGTAGTGAGTTACGTAATACCTATTCAACTGGGGGGGGGGGGGGGGGGGGGGGGGGGGGGGGGGCGGGGGATGGATGAATAGACCACCCCCCCCCCCCCCCCCCCCCCTTTAAATGGGTATCAATGTCATGTCTACGCCCGTGGGTGTACCTCATGGCGATCTTCTAGGTCCACTTTTGTCTACATAAACGACTTTTGGGGATCATCTGATGTCCTTTCATTTATTATTTCCCCAGAAATATTCACAAACTCGTGTACATACAATAAATGTTGAACTTCTAAAAGTAACAAAATGGATACGAGCCAATTTGTTAACGTTCAGAAAGCAAAATAAATGATTTCTAGTAATACACTATAAACACTATCGATAGACATTTTGTTTTAGATGGCACTCCTCTTGGAAATGTTTCTCAAATTAAATATCTTGGTCTAACAGTTGATTATAAGCTTTCTTGGAAACATCACATAGATAACATGTGTTATTCCGCCCAACATTGCTATAACTTATAACTAAAAACATTATATCCCGTATACTCAGTCTGCTTATGATTTATTCGTCCTTTATTGTATTGCATTCTGGCTTGGGGCAATGCTGATCAAACTGAACATTGTTATCACAACAAAAGTCACTTCGCATTATTTGCAACTCTGCTATATGTTGTCATACCGATTCATAAATGTTGATAATAAGATATTGAAGGCACATGCAAGATCATAATTATCATACCCGGGAATCTAACGAGTCTTCCCTCTTGTACACACGTCATTTGCTAAAAACTTGTTATTGTACACTCGTCAACATTTCTGGAATTCCCTAAATGATGATATTAACTCCTGTATTTAGCAAAACATGGCCAGGATTCTTGAAATTGATATATATTTCGTTAGGCCTATGTTCAAATACAAAGGTGTGTTTCACGTTCAGTTTCTTGTGCAATTGTCCACATCACGCCCCCAAAAAACTTTTAAACTTGATAAGATTTCCTCTGATTATTTTACAGACCCCAGACCGAAAACTATATCATGAAACTCACCAAGACGATCGATCCAGTTTCCGCAATGGCATTGGGAATAGAGCTGGGATTTACTAACACAGACTTGCGCAAACTCCTCTCTGAATACAACGAAGACAAACTTCAACAGCTGCTAGCTCAGTGGGCTGCTAATCAAGACTCAGAAACCGATGTACGCGCTTTTCTGGCGAAACGACTGAGAAGCGTCGGATTGAATGTCCAAGCTCGTCAACTTACTGGTAACTATAGACATGTTTTTATCAATGTCATGTATTTGGATTTTACTAACATAAGATATTTGTTTTAAATATAATTATATTTGTTTTAAATATACTTCGCACAAACAGTTCCGCAATCGAGGTTTGCGCATTGATAACTTTTCTATTACGCTATTACCATTCATACATTTGGTATCATTGGAAAGCGTGAATTCACCCCTTTATATTGATATAACATTTGCTATGAATATTTTATTATCGAATGTGCATTGCATCCAAATGTAGGGCAAAGTCAAAAGTGAAATGTTGCAAAATGCACTGATTTTGTCAACAGTGTGCCTTCCTTGGCTTGAATGGGGGTGAGGTGGTCATGCATTCAAGCCACGTTTTAATCTTCAAACAAAAATCAGTGCATTTTGCAACATTTCATTTTTTACTTTGCCCTTCATTCGGATGTAATGCACATTCCATGATAACATATCCATAGCAAATGTTACATCAATGTAAAGATTTACGCTTTCCAATTATACCAAATATATGAATGGCATTAACGTAATAGGCATTTAAGCCAAGTTTTAATCTTCAAACAAAAGGAAGACCCTTTGTTGACAAAATTAGTGCATTTTGCAACATTTGACTTTTGACTTTGCCCTACATTTGGATGCAATGCACATTCCATCATGAAAAACTCATAGCAAATGTTATATCAATGTTAAGGGGAGAATTCACGCTTTTTAATGATACCAAATTTATGAATGGTAATAACCTAATAGAAAAGTTTGTAATGCCCAAACCTCGATTGCGGAACTTTTTGTGCGGAGTATATAATTACTCCTGGTTTAGGGCATTCATTGTTGCCGCGATCAAAACCCCCTCCGGACACTTGTGGGTTGAAGAAACATGTGTTGTTGTTAATTATTATTTATGTGGTATGGTACAAATACTCCAGATTATATAACTGTTTCAAACATAGAAAAACTGACCAGAAATATATAATATATATGAAAAAGAGAAGAGAAAATGGGTTTCCAATGTGATTCGAACCCGAAACCTCAGGATTGCTAGACCAGTGCTCTGACCGACGGAGCTATTACCCTAGATCGATATTTGTCCCTAAAAATCCTAAGTTTTCATTACTCGTTTGGTCAGAAGCTGTTTTAAACGTGACATAAACCCGAAGGATAGAAATCAACTTGGGGATATATGAGAGGGATCCTTGAAGTGATGCATTTTTTTGGATAATTCAAACTGATCTGAAATTTGTAATATGAATGAATGCATTTTAGATTTTCTTGTAATTATTTGAATTGTCATAACTGGAAGAAGAATGTGTGTCTAATATTCACTTGATCATCTCCTTTCTAAAAGTGATAAACCTCAGTCACATGATCATCCCGAAAAAAATGAGAAATTAGCCTTCAAAATAATATCATCTATATATAGTGACAAAATGTAAAAAAATAATTTCAGATTTTCAAGAAAATAGATTTGTTTTTGTTTTTCATAAGATGTCTAAACAACCAATATATGCCGACGGATCGACAATTTATCCATTACTTACACATATAGATTTTCTGGTATAAACTCTATAGCATTTTCCGCGGTGTTTGGGTTAGGCTTATAGCAAAAAGGCAAATTTTAATGTAAAATTACAAGCAGAAATTATCTCTACCAGTAACTAATCACCCATTTTCAAAACAGTATACAAACAAACCGAACGATCATAATTTGTTTTTCTAAAAATGTATTTCTGTGATATTTCTTACTTTAACAATTGGTAATTACTTGGATATATTGGTAATTTAGAGTTTTTAAATGATTTCTTGCTAACATTATATAAGGATCATGTGAAGCAGAATTGAAATCTTCATAACTACGTAAGGAAGCAAGTTTAAGAAATAATATTTTTCCTGGTTATAAATTACTGATTGGCAAACAATTTGATTAAAGATTCAGACAATTTGTCATTTGATTTTCAAATAAAGCCAGGTGATCCTTTACTGGTGAAATAGCGATCCGTTACTGGTAGAGCGCAAGGGGGTCGTAAAACGGGCAGTGATTTGCGTTTTAGAGACGGAATGAGTTCGATTCTACAATATTCATAATCTCCACCATTATAGCTTGGAAACGATATATGATAGTCCATGAAAAATAATTTGTCTTAGCAAGAAAGTGTATGCACTGAACAGTGATCCGTTACTGGTTGAGCTACGGTAAATTTTTTGCATTTTTGTATAATTGAATAAATCTGGGATGCCACATTTATTCTGACTTAATATATGTATTGATATTACATCTGTTTCTGAACCGATTTAGAAAATAATAAATGTATTATGATATTAACATTAAATTCTGGATCAAACTTCACCCTCATTATTCAAACATGCTTCATACCAAACGTTACTTTGTACTTGACAGATGACAGACGTTTGAAGGATACATACAAGCAGGACGAAAGAAATGATGGTCGGCAAAATATGCCTGTAAGTGAAAATTGTGAGACGTAGCAAATCTACCTCTAATACGCTTAATTTTCTGACCCCGGCATTACCTAAGTAATGTGTTG
Source organism: Echinarachnius parma (assembly GCA_037951105.1). Taxonomy (NCBI): domain Eukaryota; kingdom Metazoa; phylum Echinodermata; class Echinoidea; order Clypeasteroida; family Echinarachniidae; genus Echinarachnius; species Echinarachnius parma. Next base: position 21,460 of record JBAMJV010009100.1, on the reverse strand, counting down.
TTGTTGTTGCTGTTTTTTTCTCGTTTGTCCTTTATACTGAATGTGTCCCTGCTCGAATACCATGTTACATGGGCATGTATTAAAAGCAATGCATTTATATCCATAAGCAGTGAATAGTTTTGTTAATCGTTGAAAGAACACATTTTGCACCTGTCAAGGGTTTGTGGTTTTAAGTTATACACAAAAAATAAGGCAACTATAAAATAATATATAAAGTTATAAAATGACACAATTTAATATTTAATTTCAAACTTCCAACAGTAAGTATCAATTAAAATGCATATATATCAAGAATCATAAAACAAATAAATTAGGCATATATAAATCTCTAATTAAAGTAAAAACTATGCGTGTAGCCACTAATATTCACTATTAATTCAATTTCATTGCCATATATATACCCCAAAAAGGAGAAATGCTATAATACCATAAAACCTTTGCGTGGTGCAATATTTAATAAGTAAGTAAAGGTAATATAATAATATAATTACGTACAAAACCCACTTGTTAAACGCGTAATAAGAAAAAAACAAAACAAAAAGAAAACTAAGGACAAAACAAAAATAGATAAATAAGTAATACAACAAAAAAATAATAATAAATAAAAGAAATACTTAGATGGCCATATAGCTATGAAGCCTAACAAAAGTCCCGCGGTCTATGTTTGAAGATGATCTGCTGATTATGCGAATGTTTACATGCTGAATGTTGAGATAATGATGAGGTGGTTGCCGCCACGTCCCAGACGTGGCTCCTGACGTTGTTTCTGTGCGCTGATTTGCTGACAATCGATCGCGTGATGAGCGTGGTGATGGTGGCCGATCCTGATCGATCACAAGTACTCTGTCGTAAGCCGACACCACTGCCGAGGCCGGCGGGAGTTCTAAAGGGCTGGCTCCCCTAACTCCGGCGGAAAATGGAGGTCCCGGATATGGTACTATATCCTGTATCCGGGTAAGAGCGAGGAAGGTGCCAACGAGGATCTCTCTGCTGGTTATCGCCTTGAAATGCTGAATATTTTGTTACTAAAATTCTAGACCTCACTGTCATATTAGCTCCATTAAATATTCCAACTGCATTTACAATACCAGGCAAAATAATAATTTTCACTCGTAAACCCGACGCCTGCTCTCCGTTCCAACTCAAAATCGTATCTGCCTAATTTTCTCTCTACCCAGCTATTAATTGATTCTCCAAAACCGCGCCCCGGGTCACATGTGTTTTTCACCGCCAAATCTGTTTTAAATCACGTCGCCCTCTGTCGACAGTGTCCCAAATAAATCGTCTTATTTATTTTTCACTTGTGACAGCACCATAAGCCAGTTCGTAATTAGACTATGGAGCTTGGGTGACGTCAGAGGGCGTAGTCCGATACTCCATCAACGGGCTATCAACGTAGAGTAAAGTGTATGCTATCATGGCATTTTACCGGATAATTTTAGTTTGACAGCATAAAACAAACATTAGATGCATACAAATCAAAGTGGAAATTATACGAGCAGCTGCATAAACTCATAAAGAACACATTTGATGTAAAGTATATTCAAGAATTTACCGATTTTTCTCCATATCAACTTTCTTGTAATCATCTTTCTTGTGAATGATCTAGGTGAATCATTCACACGCAATAATGCTACAAGGCGGGCGATAAGCATACCACCCATTCGTACAATGTACCGTTCAAAATTGAACGCTATGTTTTAGGACGCCATCGGCAAGGAAAACAGACGGGATATAATATTTCTTTCTACATGTTGCGCGGTATTCAAAACAAGAAAGTCGGTAATCATTATCAATTTATATAAATTGTGGATCACATAAACGAAATTTTGTTTGCATTTGCTAATAAATGGAGAGAGAAATCAGCCGGCAAAAACTGTTTTTGCGTTGGATAGTGCAGCAAGCGGAAGACGATAATCTCCGCACAATGCTATGTACACTATTATATACACCTATACGTGCGTGCTAGCCAGGCCAAGCAAGGCTCGGTGAAATTATTGATCAATAAATATCATCATTACACATGAATAACACATTCTATCAAACCGGTTCTTGTTCTATGAAATAGTACATATTATGCTATTAACCTTTGATGTGGTGAATACAAAAACGATGGGCTTATTTTTATCCTGATCCAGATTTTAAAAACGTAAACAAATAATTCGCATTCAATTGCACGTGTGGCTCCTTTGATTCTCACGATCGATGGAATATCAACATACCCGGAAGTAAATACGCGCATGCGCAGATTGTAACTACGAACTGGCTTATTCAGCTGCTAGTCCGCATCGATATACACAGTGTCCCAGATAAAACAAAACCGGGTTTCACGGCAGAAATTTTCTGTCATAATGATTAATTTCCTTGATGATATATATATGTCTGAAAAGCTCTGTGTCTCTTCTTTCATTTGATGTACAACATATGGCACATCATTCAAGCATGACTGAATTAGAACAATGGAAAGTCGTGTTACAAATATTCCATTTGCACGCATAAATTGTAAATCATATTTGTATATTTTACATGACACCTCATGCTAAAAAAATATATGATTTATGCCACAGAACGAGTCCAATGAAAACATGCCTGATTTCTGCCCAAATGAGTGAAAGTTGCGTAAGAAGTCGCTCAGTTTTCCTGACTTAGCAGCTGACAATGGACTTTGATGCATGAGTGAATTTACACAAACATGGGGATCAATGAAAACATGGGAAACAGGCTAGATCAAGAAAGTAACTCATTTGGGCTGGAATCAGGCATGTTTTCATTGTACTCGTTCTCTGGCATAAATCATTTATTTTGTAATCATGAGGTGTCATATAAAAGATTTATTATGAATTTGTATGCGGTGTCTGTCCTTTTTTTAAAAGATAAGTTCGTTTACTACTTTCAAAACTCACCCCAAAACCTCACCCAAGCTTGCAATTTCTGCGTGCAAATGGAATTTTGGTAACACCACTTTCCATTGTTCTTATTCAGTCGTGCGTGAATTATGTGCCATAATATGGTATATCAAATGAAAGAAACAGAGCTTTTCATCGAGGAAATTATTCATTATAACATAACATTTTTGCCATGAAACCCGGTTTCGTTTTTTCTGGGACACTCTGTACACACTGGATATAGCACGCTATACACACTGCCGAATGCGCGACGTTGAAGCCGCTGCAAATATATAAAATTACACCCAATACAAAATGTGCCCCATTCTTTATAGTATATCCCCTAATGTAGTATGAATAAATGTTGTGAAATTTTTTGCTATAATCTTGGAAACAGTTTTTAATTTGGTCTAAATACATTACTGATGAGAAAAAGTGATGTTTCCATTTTGAATTTTTGGTCCCAGGGTGCATTTTGGCGATTTTAAAGATAATTAGCTAGTTTGCATATTTGTGAAATAAGGTCAGGGGTCATTTTCTATCTAGGGATAGTACAATATTGATAAAAACTAGTATTCTAGGGTATTTTGAGACAAGGATTCCATTTCCGGTGCTCGTTTGTAAGTGCTGTATGGGAAACACTCTGAAATCCAAGATGGCTTCCCCTAATTTGCATATTTATGAATATTATTGATTTTCAGTGGCTACAGCCCCTAATAAGCAATAATTCCGGATTATTATTTGTCAGTTATTTTCTAAGTATGTATTTATGATATCAAAGATGAGTTGCCATCGTGGCAACCTCTAGCAATGCATATTATTTGCATAATTATGTATTTTACCTAATTTGCATATTCCCCCAAATCGAGTATATTGGGAACCCGGCAAGTAAAAAAGACAAGTAATACCACTTTTCCAAGGTTTTAGGGGGCAACGAATCCATTCATGATACTTATTTACCTGTATCACCATGGCATCCATCTAAAATCCAAGATGACTGCTCCCTAAATTACACATGTTATGATACACGACTATATTATTTCGGTTATATTAGATTGATATTGCCAGTTCGTAATTAGACTATGGAGCTTGGGTGACGTCAGAGGGCGTAGTCCGATATTCCATCAACGGGCTATCAACGTACAATAAAGTGTATGCTATCATGTCATTTTACCGGATAATTTTAGTTTGACAGCATAAAACAAACATTAGATGCATAAAATCAAAGTGGAAATTATACGAGCAGCTGCATAAACTCATAAAGAACACATTTGATGTAAAGTATATTCAAGAATTTACCGATTTTTCTCCATATCAACTTTCTTGTAATCATCTTTCTTGTGAATGATCTAGGTGAATCATTCACACGCAATAATGCTACAAGGCGGGCGATAAGCATACCACCCATTCGTACAATGTACCGTTCAAAATTGAACGCTATGTTTTAGGACGCCATCGGCAAGGAAAACAGACGGGATATAATATTTCTTTCTACATGTTGCGCGGTCTTCAAAACAAGAAAGTCGGTAATCATTATCAATTTATATAAATTGTGGATCACATAAACGAAATTTTGTTTGCATTTGCTAATAAATGGAGAGAGAAATCAGCCGGCAAAAACTGTTTTTGCGTTGGATAGTGCAGCAAGCGGAAGACGATAATCTCCGCACAATGCTATGTACACTATTATGTACACCTATACGTGCGTGCTAGCCAGGCCAAGCAAGGCTCGGTGAAATTATTGATCAATAAATATCATCATTACACATGAATAACACATTCTATCAAACCGGTTCTTGTTCTATGGAATAGTACATATTATGCTATTAACCTTTGATGTGGTGAATACAAAAACGATGGGCTTATTTTTATCCTGATCCAGATTTTAAAAACGTAAACAAATAATTCGCATTCAATTGCACGTGTGGCTCCTTTGATTCTCACGATCGATGGAATATCAAAATACCCGGAAGTAAATACGCGCATGCGCTGATTGTAACTACGAACTGGCTTATTATTGGAATGAGCAACTACAATACTTGAATCACAATGTAGTTGTTTGCTTACAGTAAGCAAATCATACTTTTATAAATTAAATGGCATTAAAGTAGCAAATAGCATTATTTACTTTAAAATGACAAATGCGGCCATCTTGGATTTATGTGGGTTGCCGAGGTGATACAGGTAAATAAGTATCATGAATGGATTCGTTGCCACCTAAAACCTTGGAAAAGTGGTATTACTTGTCTTTTTTACTTGCTGGGTTCCCAATATACTCGATTTGGGGGAATATGCAAATTAGGTAAAATACATAAAAAATATGCAAATAATATGCATTGCTAGAGGTTGCCACGATGGCAATTCATCTTTGATATCTTAAATACATACTTAGAACATAACTGACAAATAATAATCCGGAATTATTGCTTATTAGGGGCTGTAGCCACTGAAATCAATAATATTCATAAATATGCAAATTAGGGGAAGCCATCTTGGATTTCAGAGTGTTTCCCATACAGCACTTACAAACGAGCACCGGAAATGGAATCCTTGCCTCAAAATACCCTAGAATACTAGTTTTTATCAATATTGTACTATTCCTAGATAGAAAATGACCCCTGACCTTATTTCACAAATATGCAAATTAGCTAATTATCTTTAAAATCGCCAAAATGCACCCTGGGACCAAAAATAAAAAATGGAAACATCACTTTTTCTCATCAGTAATGTATTTATACCAAATTAAAAACTGTTTCCAAGATTATAGCAAAACAAATTGCTGCTTTACATAACCTGATAGACTATTAGCGTAAATCGCTTCACTCGAGTGAATGGAACACATTTTGTATTGAGAGTATTGTTCACACTGTCGCTGGCTTCATGAAGAGGGCGCTGTTGCTATATCCAGTATGTTGCTATATTGATGCTATTCCGTGAGGCAAGCTGAATGGAGAGCGGGCAAACACTCTTATTCAAGAATCCATTATAAGGTATAATCATAGATGGAATTCAAGAAAGACTCATTCCAGTCGATAGTGGAATCAGTGTCATATTCGTTGCTTGTGTCTACCTGTACTAACTGTACTAAGGGTATGCCTCCTGGACGATGATTATCCCAGCCTATATTCAACTCGGAAAGTTCAAATGAATATAAAAATGCGCATATAATAATTGATCATCATACCATCCTTGACTTACTTGACTTAAGCCGTCCACACCATCGCTGGGATGTGTGATGGCTTCTGCTTCACAATGGCTTGCCACGCCTTCCTGTCCTCTGTGAGTCTTTTGGCCTTAACAAAATAAAAATATTAAAAAAACCTAACCCTTATTCCAGACATGATGTTTAATTTCGATGTTTATGCGGTGTGATATTACTGGCATAAACCTTTTATGTATTCATGTCCGATGTAAATAGTTGTTGTCTGCTTTTCTCAATTTAGAAAGTCAACATCCTTTTTTATCGATGTACATGAATCAAATTTTACAGAGAACAAAATATGGTATTTTAGAAAAATTTAGAAAATCAAGGAGTCTAGAAAACTTTGTGACGGATCTGTTAATTAATGCATTTCATTGAGGTTGACTATTTTCCTCATAAACACTTAAAGGCAATGGTGAGTGTTGGTCAAACTTAACTTTAGTAACCAAAACCTGCACGATTACGGTACAAACTAATAGTTATAACTTCACCATGCTCGAAAAGTATACACAATTACAAACGACAAAGTAAAACCCCTGTTATCATTCAAAAAGAGCCGTTACAACTCGAAGTGTCAAATTAACTCTAGAGTTAGCCAGCGCGAAGCACTAGCGTTCTAGGTCCTATATAATACGGGACTGCAGTGCGCGGTAATAGTACGTGTAGTATGTATCGCAACTCGCAAGCCCCATTCGTTCGCCTTTCGTTCAGAGTCGCGCTAACACACGGAGAGAAGTCCATGAGGCGCATATATCACTGATTGTTTGCGGAATGGAGGAAAAAATCATAATCTTAATCCACCCGATAGTTGGATCACATATCGGAAAGTGAATTGCTGGTAAGTACCGTATCATATGTATAGTTTTAAGCACAATTAGCGTGCACACAAATATTTGGTTTCAGTTCTTTATTATGAAGACCTAGAACGCTAGTGCGCGTCAACCACTTTTATATGATATTTTGAAAGCCAATTCCACAACAGTTAGAGCATTTGAATGGGAATTATTATTATTTCCCATGTTTTTTTCGATGATCTTTCATATGGAATTGAAATCAGCCAAATCCGTTACAATTTATGTCGGGGGGGGCACTTTGGAAATTACCAACACTCACCATTGCCTTTAAATCAAGGAACGTCTAGATGCGAAACACTAATATCATGTACACCGCCCTATGAAAATGTCAATCGGAACATGATAATTTTCTCACCTGCAAGACAGGTCTATAGGCCTATGCCATATTCAAAGAAGCTTTTGTTGACATTGGCGTCTTTGAATAGCTAGTAATGATTTTGAATTATTAGTTCATCGTATACTAGTAATAACTGTTTTGATATAATCGTCCGATTTGATTGCAAGATTCCTGTAAACAAACTCACGTTAGTATTCATTATTCATCATGAATAATCGTCTCGGTAAACTTCCCACTTTTGAACTGCGAGGACGCTATTTTAAAAAACAATTGTGTACGGTATTCCGACTGAGGAATAACAACTAACACCTTATATCAGGATTACAATTTGAGAACTGTTCTTCTCACGGATACCCAAGAAACGTGTATTTACTTTAAAGTGATGCCTGTAAAGTGTCTTACTCCACGAAAAATACTTGGAGCTTCCTCGTTTCTATTCTGCCGTGTTGTTTAGCTTATGGTAAGAGAAGAATAAAATACGGTTAGATGTTTTCAAATGTCCCTTTGGTATGAAGATAATTATCATTGAAAATCATTATTTCAAAACCGTTGATCAACGGTTTTGAATAGTCGTAGCTTTTCGCGTCCGCATTGCAGCACGCGTGGGAACATTCCGGAGATTGAACTTTGAACCCAGCGAGCGCGAATTCCATGAAAATTCTGTACTACGTCTGTAAACATACACGGGTGCGGATATCTCAAACGGCTGATAATTACTGTGACAATGTATGGCAGACCATTAGTATTCGGTGATAAAATATGAACTCAATATTCGTTTTTTTCACTAGGTAAACAGTGTTCGTTTTCTTTCAAACTTTCACAAATCTTTCAATTGTATTTTACAATGATATTGATATAGGATTGAAGTCTCAAATGTCATTTTGTGCAATATCTGACACTTTACAGGTATCACTTTAAATTCAGCTTTTTCTTTTTCCTTTGCCTTTTCAGCGAAACCTCATACAAACTACGATGGAAAGTCTGTTGAAAGAAACAAATTCTGCCTTTTCACAGCTGTCACAAGAAAAACTTATCATCGCCGCGTCTAAAGAACAGGCTACGGATATGAAGAGGAACATCATGCGGTATATCAGTTCAAAGCTCACTGACTGCGAAAAGACGCATTATGAAGAATTTAGAGAAACGTCTATATCGTATGGGATTGATGATATTCAAATGGTAAGCGTTTTTGAACAATTTGGAAGCCAATCAATGTAATGCTCTTTGGCTTTCGTGTGACGCGCAAAAAAATGCGAGCTTGCCACTCAAGGAGTTCATTTGTACATATGTATAACAAATATGATTCAAGAATCTCCAAATATTTAAATGTTTTATTCCACAAACCAAATTGACAATCATGACAATAAACAATAACACAACAATCGCAAATAGCTCCAATGATCTTCCTATATTTAATTGGTAACACCCAGAGTGCTTTTAGACGTCTTTTTTGGTGATTGCAATCATGATTGGGGTCATTTCCACTCCAATCAGGGTATTTTTGACCGTGAAAACACAAACTAGAATCACGAATCGCGGTCCAGAGGTGTTTTCTTATCCTGATTCACTCAAATCACAGTGCGAATCGGTAGTGTAAACGGCTTGACCTCCAAAACATGATTTGGGAGCCGGAGCTTACGCGACCTTACATGCACTTCCACCGATAGACCGGGCGCTCTTCGCTTTGAATGCAGCCATGCAGTGTAGCTGTACCAGTGTTCTCCTTGTTTGCTTGACAGCAGGGGCGTCGATCCGTTTTTGCGATTGGGGGGCGAAATTTGAAGAAAAAAATTCCAGAGTGACCACTGAGAGAGCTAAAAGCCCCACATTGGCATGCCCGGAAGTTTTATTATGCGCTCATTGAAAGTGCCTTGATGGCTCGAAGACCTGACTTTGGGGGGCACCCACATTTGGGGATGATTATGGGGGTCTAGGGGGCGGAGCCCCCGGAAGCTTTTAGATTTCAGACATTTGCAACTCCTATCATGGGTGTTAAAATTGTATAAAATAGTGAACCTACTCGTAACGTATTTTTAAAGATGGATGCACGTGATCCTGTATACTATAGAGCCATCGATATGGTGTAGGGCATTGGGCTCCCATGAAACTAAGCTAGGGCGTCAACAACTTCTCAAAAGTGGAGGAGAGACATTGCGAGGAAGCGAAGCGACCGAGCGGGGGAGGGTGTGGGATGGTGCACACCTGAGACAGAAATTTCACGTAATATGAAGTATATAAGTATGGAACCAAACATACATAATGACAAAGGGAGGGGGACAACCTCCTCCACTTTCAAATGTGGGGGGGACATGCCATTTCCAATTTGATTTGCGTTCAGCGCATTATGGACCGAATTGACTGAAAGATATATTTCAGATTATTTTATTTTCTGTGACGGTGTGCTATCTATAGATGAGGGTTTAATAAACTTCGTTTGAGGTGTGCGTTTGAGAAATTACACTGCCCAACACATTTCGAAAGGTGAGTTCCCGCAACTAAAATGAAACTTGCATTATGAGAAACTGTATGCGCGCGAAGCGCGCGGCAAAAAAAAAAAGAGATTCACAGTCATTTTCAAACTAAAAAACGGCTATTTTGAAGATTAATTATTGATAAATGTGTCTTTCCCCTCTTTGGCATTATTTCACTCGATTTTTTTCCCCTCATTTTCGGAATTATTGGGGGGGGGGGGGCGAAATGATATGTTCGCCCCCCAATATTTTCATTGGGGGGGGGGGGGGGGGGGGGGGGGGGGCGACCGCCCCCCCCCCCCCTGCCCCCCCCCCCCCCCCCCCCCCAGGATCGACGCCCCTGCTTGACAGAAACACCTATTACACAGAAGGCACACGGTAAAATACTGAAGGGATGACAAAAAAGTACACGGTAATATATTATTTAGATGTTGTCACCTATCACCTGGGTGACGAGGTACTCAGTAAAGTACCGTCTGAGGAGTTAGGGTTAGGGTTAGGGTTAGGGTTAGGGATAGGATTACTGTACAGATTATCCCACCGTGTCCATCAGATTACAGAAGATGTCATCCCTTCAATATTTTACCGTGTGCCTTTCTTTTTTTTTTTACGGTGGCTTACTGTGTGCTTTTTGTGAATCGGGTGACAGAAACGTCTCTAGAAACGCGATTGTAATCACAGTTTGCGCGAAGTCTTTTTCGTCGTCTAAATGCATGGCAACATAATCACCGTGATTGTAAATATGATTCCAATCGTGATTGCAATTACAGGTGTAAAAGCACTCTAAATATCCCCTTCACATTGTTTCGGCCTGGTACAATGAAGAAGACTTATATTGTATAATGCTCTTGTTGTATTATAAAAGTAATCAAGTGTTTAAATTGTCGTGTCCTGGATTACTTTCGACCTCAATTGAACTATTATGTGCGTCTCCGTTTCGTATAGGTCTGGGAAAATGTTAAGAAAACCTTACAACCGCCAACCTCTGCCAACGATGCCTTTGTGAAGTACATATCGGCGATCATGCTTAATGTGAAAGACAAGTACACGTACGATGAGATTGAAATGGACATCATCTCATTGTCAGGATCTGGGTCATATACTCGGTCAGGAACTGCTTCACTCTCAGGTGATAATCCAGCAACAAAGGGGTTCACACATGTTCCACATCATATGATGTTAATGGACAAAGAACAGGTACATAGGTGGTCAATTTTGTTGATTAACATTTTATTATAACACAAATAAATGTATTGATACAAGCCTCATTGCAAATCTAATTAAGTAGTCAAAATAGCATGAAACCTGGCCAAGTGAAACAATACAAATATAAACACACATAGTGTTGCCCATAATGTCAACATTTTTACCTTTATCTTACGACTCTATGCGAAATTCAATCAGTCACTGTGAATTATGTTTTATATAAGTGGTCCCGTACTAAAATTGTTTTTAATATGGAAAAATTCGCCTCTACCATTGACGTCTCAAAAATCAAAAACTAAAATACAATCTAGTGTGGCTTGAATGTTTTTGTTTTCCTATGCTTTCAAAAAAGTGTATGAACTAATTGTATTTGTTTAAATCGAGAATAAATGGTGGGCCCCAATATTGTTTTTAATCTGATATATTTGTGAATAATTCATCTGTTTTCAACCAAATGTAGTTTATCTTAAAATTGTGTGTTTTTCAAAATTAGCTTTAGTTGTTGTATGACATAAACAAAAAATGTTCCCCTCTGATTTAATATAGGCACATCTTGACACGAAAAAGTAACTGCTAGTGAATGTTCAGACAAAGTAAACTTATTACATTGAGGAACATTTCACATATATTCTTTCTAATGTATTTCAGTTAACATCAACGGAAGCGTTAGCGTCCTACACGTATTCTCTCATCCAAACATACCGATATAATGAGCTCATGATGTTCGAAATGAGGGAGATGCCTTCTTTGGGACTGCATGATATGATCGGCTACATTCGACAGGTGCAATGTGAAGAAGAAGCGCAGGACATACAAGCACCCCCCAGCAGCACAGAGGTATTATCTTCTGTTCAATTAACATGATTAACCCTTTTCCCTGGGTTGTTCACAAAATTAAGGAAGGTGGCACTGGTTCCCGCACGCGATATTTGTTTCTCCTACGAACTTTTCGTCAGATTTCAGTCTTTAGTGAGAAATCTCCATGATATTTTTACTAAATGAACTACTACTCACCATGTATTATGGTTAAAGAAAAGAAGAATCATAAGACATGATTCGAACCCATGATACCAAGTGTGGAAGTACACAGCGTTAGTCCACCCGATGGTCAGTACGGTCACAGTGTAATTATAACCCTCAAACTCACCCAAAACCTAATCCTAGTTATGAATATTCATGAGTAGCCCAACATCCCTGCTTATGAATGATTCATTAGGACAAAAAATTCGTATGAAAAAAAAATCGCGCCCCGCAGAGTTATATTGTGCATGTTTTAAATTTGTTAAAGGACAATGAAATCCAGACAAATTGTTGTATGCACTATAAGACACTGAATATAATGAGTAGTCTCTGAAAATTTGAGCACAATCGGTCAAGAAATAAGAAAACTATGGCTCTTTGAAAAGAGCCATGTATTTCTTTGAGTGACTCAAATTGGCAACGCACTCTAGCAAAGTTGTGGACAACTCCCCATATATTTTGGACAAACAATTTCAGTTTTGTTCAATTTTCTCAAAATGTATGTTTACCCTTCGTTCGAGTTCAACATATGTTTTGTATAATGCTTTTATACATAACATATCATGAGTTGGGGAAATGGAAAATCTGACTATGAAGAAAACTGTAAAAATGGGAACATTTGTGCACAAAACTAAGGGGAGTTATCCACACACTTACCAGAGTGCGTTGTAAATTTGAGTTCCCCATAGGAATAAATGGACATCTTCAAAGAGCCGTAGTTTTCTTGTTTCTTGCCCGATTATGCTCTAACTTTCAGAGATTATTCCTCTTAAAGGGATAGTTGAGTTCTGGTAAGGAGAGTACAGTTATGGTGAAACTGAATTTTAGTAACCAAAACCTGCATCATAACATTACAACCTAATTGTTATAAATATAAAGGAACACAACATTACAAATGACTTAGTAAAGATCATGTTATCATTAAAAAAGAGCCGTTAAAACGTAAGAGGGCGCTCTCTAAACACTCGTCGGTTAAAACCAATTGGAATAAAATATTGTGCATGTGATGTTTTGTTGAAATAGTGATTAGATAGAGAAATAACCAACAACTATTTAAATACCTATTTGGTAAATTTTTGAAAAGAGGAAGCATTTTTTTGAATTTTTAACGGCTGGATCAAAATTATTGAATAAGTGTGGGGCCCCACATTTATTACAAATGGCAATGTTTACGGATATGTCAGTCATTTCTGAACCGATTTTGATCAAATAAAGTTTATTCTGTCCTAAAATATTGTGCTGTTTCAAATTTTACACTTAGTTTTTCACTCACAAAAAATAAAAATAATTTTATGTAGCGCCCTCTCTACCAAAACTCAACTATCCCTTTAATCTATTAAAAACTATGAAAACAACATTTTGCTTGGGTTTCCTTGCCCTTTAATCAGTGCGTATATCTGTATCCGAGATGAAGTTTAATTTATTTTCTTACAAATTATGATTAAATTACAACTATGCAAGCACCCTCCAAACGGACAGCAGGATAGGTATTTTCTTCTGTTCAATTAACCTTTTTTTCAGGGTTGTTTTAAGAAAAAAATAAGAAAAGTGGCAGTGGTGCCCCGCACGCGATATTTTTTCCTACGAACTTTTTGTCAGATTTCAGTCTTTAGTGAAAACTCTGCCTGACACATTTACTAAATGAACCGCTACTCACCATGTATTACGGTAAACATGGTAAAAGAAAAGAAGAATCATAAGACATGATTCAAACCCATGATACCAAGTGTGGAAGTACACAGCGTTTATCCGCTGATGGTCACTATACGGTCTCAGTGTAAGTATAATCCTCAAACTCACCCAAACCCTAATCCAAGTTATGAATATTCATGAGTAGCCCACATCGCTGCTTATAAATAATTCATCAACGCAAACATTTCGTTTGCAAAACAAAATTACGCCCCGCACAGTTATAATTATTGTGTATGTTTTAAACAATGTCATGTTAAACACGGCATATATTTGTATATCCAAGATGAAGTTTAATTTATGTTCATACAAATGATTCAATTAAATTACGTTCAATTATAATACTTGTTAACCCATTGACTACGGGAACTGAGTGGGTTGTGTACAAAGTCTAAGGGGATCGTAGGGAACGGTTTAACAACTAGTCTAGTGATTAGTCAACATAATACCTTTGATAAATCACATATTCTGCCATATAGATACATATATTCGTGAAAACAATCACGAGGTTCAGTGTGGTCTCGTAGTGCTTAACTCTCTCCTCAGTCGCTGTATCCTGAAGATGAAACATATTTATCTAATTTCGTTTACAATGGTATTTAATCAAATACCTCATTTTGTATTAACTTCTACGATACAACGTACACAATCATGTCGGTGCAATTTTCTATATAATCGTGCGAGATGGAATTTCTACTGAGAGGATGGTGTTGCTTGTTCTCCATACTTCAATATCAATATTTGTTTGCTCAATAATAAACGCATTATCGCTCGCAAAAGATAATGTGATATTTGCCGAAAAAATATGAACATTGCTAGAATGTAACTACTTCATTATAATAATTAAATAGGACACCCATAGCTAAATATTATGAGAAAGAGTTTATATTGGTTTCCATTGTTTACTTTGTAGAAACGACTTAAAGATCCCCTGACGAAAAACATTACAGACCAGGAATTTGTACAGTCATTCACGCAACGCAGTCGAATACAACGGATGATCTTGGACGAAATGTACAGTAGCGCATCTCGGGCTCGGCGATTAAAGGTAATACACATGTTGAAGTATTCAATAAAATTCAACCAGAATTTTAATTATTAAAGAGCAATCATCATGGCCCACTTACGTCCTTGAAAACACATTCATATTGTAATCATTTATGGTCATTAATTGAGATTATGGACTGTTCTGGTATTGAGCGTTCAGACCCGACCATTCAACGTGTAATTCAGAAAAAAAAGCAAAAAACATTTGTACAATTAGAATGTAACGGGTAGCACCTACAAGAAGCATAACACTTGACGCGTAAGGGCACCCATGTTATAGTAATCAAAATATGCAATATTAGAATTAAACATAATCAATACATATAACATATCGTTTATTGTGCATGGTAACGATATGGTCATAATTGCCGTTGTATTTTCCCCCAATTGCTTATCATGATGGAGCGTTATAGTGTAACTTTTTATTTTACTATCCAGGAGATGAATCCAGGATGTAGCAAAATGGGTAAGTTATCTTCAAGGGAACAAACACACACATGTAATAGTCGTATGAAAAGTATAAGTCTTAGTCGTCAATTCAATAACCAAAACAAAACATATTTCCAGACAAATTGTATAATTTGAAATCGTATCTCTATACTAGATTATGCGTGCATGGCTTTAAGGAGAAAACATATCCACTGTCTAGGACGTACACGTTCTTATTCTTCAAAACATACCCGTTTATAAAATTGACGAACTTAAAATCATTTGCGTTTTTGAACTAACGGCCCCCTTATGTTCCATAAGTGTTGATGATACATTTCTTTACAAATATCTTTAAACGTATTTTATATCAGACAACGGAAGCATGCGGCGTTCTTCGCGCGGCGGTCCTCTTTAAGATTTTAAACTAATCCCGTACATTATAATATTATGGCTGTCACGGGCCGGAGGAGCCCGGGTGGTCAATCCGACTCGTGAATAGTACACATCACACACAGACGCATACATCATCAAAACAAAACTAACAAAACCGACCAATAATCAGACAATCAAACAAAACGATCAATTGGTAAACAAACACACTGGCTAAGACTACTTCAGACCAATACGCAAAATGAGTGTATAAGGTGAGCTGGTGCTATAATTAAACAAATACAAATCAAATAATTAAGGGCTCACAATTGGCACCATAAATAATCGCTAACCGAATTCGATTAACAAACAATCATCAATCATAGAACATAAAATCAATTAATTAAACACTTTACATTTCTTTGGGGTAAATACTATTGTGTGAATTCAAATCTTAACATAAATGGAATTTTGCAAAGAAAAAACCGAAAGATAACTAAACGTGAATCCTAACCATCTGGCCAGACAGTGAAAATAATACTCGCGAGAAATAAATCAATAAAACCTGAGATCTCGAGTCCACGTTATCGTGATCGTCGCCAGAAGACTACGTCGTCATCGTTGTCGATGTACGTTCCGTTGTATTGCTTGTGCGCGTCCCACAGTGCATCGGCGATGTAAACGGGTGTAGCACCTCCGGGACCAACGCGGTTGCAGATGGCGATCGAGTGGACAGCGATCCGACATCGGACGGTCTACCTCGTCGACGACGCCTTCGTCAGGAAGAGCTGCATGGCCTTGGTTACGGCCTGGCCCTGAGACCCTATGGAAAGTTTCAATTATGCATGACAGTCACTATAAATATATTGCCAGAGCCTTTAAAGTAAGCAAGTGAACAAAATCTTTGTACATTTGTATGTCCATCCAAATCAACAAAAGTAAGCACTAAATATAAACTCTTATGTTCACATCGTCATCATTCATAATTGAATATTCAATCCAATAAAATCGCTAATAATGCGTACATAGTATGTCTAACATTAACTTATATTTCATACAATATTTGTAAGCAAACTTATATTAGCAATTAGAAATAGCATTTCTCCAAATATCTTAAACTATAAATAATATACAAAAGTAGATAACAAATTTCAAGACTTACCACAAACTGTGGGAAATTATATATAACTCAACAGAACTGTCGGTATCACGTCCGCTTCAGCTGCCGGACAAAATCAAACTGATTCCACAATCTAGCCCGCGAAAACGTATACCCTAAAGTACATTAATGATACAGCTATTGAGATATTACCCTAACAGTACCGGGCGTTGTTAAACATGGTTAATTCATGAAGTTCAAATTGAATATGAAAGACACATTACGTAATCAGTAAGCAACAGTATTCATAGGATAATCACGTAATAATGAATATTCATGTTAAGCATGACGACATAGCATATTTAATGAGACACGTGATTCTATAAACCAATCATAAATTAACGAGTGTATCTACGTGATCGTAATTAACCAATAAAACATCAGGAATAATACCACAAAATAATGTAAATGCATCTGGCGCCATCTGCGTCAGGATAAGATACAACTCTACTCGTGACAATGGCAATGTAGTTACAAGTATGAACCAAATACATGCAATTATCAATGTCTCAATTTTTAGGGAAGACATTTTTTAAATATTTATCATTCCGATATAAGTTATGTGTCTTGCTTTTTTAGTTATGGGCGTTTAATTCGTTCTACAATGACTATTGATGCGTATTTCGGTTTTAATCTGAAATCATCCACCTGGTGGTAAATGGCATTCACGAGAATTAACCACGTGA
Organism: Echinarachnius parma; assembly: GCA_037951105.1. Lineage (NCBI taxonomy): Eukaryota > Metazoa > Echinodermata > Echinoidea > Clypeasteroida > Echinarachniidae > Echinarachnius > Echinarachnius parma. Next base: position 4,106 of record JBAMJV010009100.1, on the reverse strand, counting down.
ATACGTTTTTGTTCTTCTTGGGTTTTTTTTTGTTTAACGAATTTGGGGAATAATGGCGGGAACTGACTTTTCGAATCAGTGTTTCCAGAGCCCTGAGAAATTGTTTTGATCATATAGAAAGACAACAATCAGAGAATGCGACTGGTCACATTAAAGGGAGTGTCCGCCTTTACAAACCGTCATAACACTTCTTAGTAGACGGATGGGGATGAATGTAACATACAACACAAATTCAGATCGAACAACACTGTAGTTTTGATTCTACGAGTGAAACACGAATGTGTAGCAATCATTTATTCATCGAACAATATTGGCCAATAAAATAAAACTGACTAAACACAATATTACAACAAAATTGTAATTATTCTTGTATAAAAGGTATTGTGAAGAAAAAAAAAAAAAAAAGATATGCCGGGAAAAAAGACCCGAACATAAAAAATAAACAATTACATGAAGTCAGTTTTAGCGAATCTTTGTTATTTTGTTTAGTATTCGCTTGCGCCTCTGTTTGATCACAGTCTGTTAGGCGTTACACAAAGCAGCAGTTGTTCCCCGCATTGCGCCGGCAGCTATCGTGAGCGAAAGTTTGCACGGGTGAAGACTCGTAATGAATAATGAAATGTCGTCGCGTCGCAAAATTTAATTTTGTCTATAACTCCGCGAAAAGGAAATTTCAAACATTAATTTTTGCAGGTAAGCTGTTAAATTACATTTTCTTTCACATAAGACAATAAACTCGCATTTCTGTTTATTTGGCTTGCAAAAGGCGAACACTCCCTCTAAAGGGACATTCCCTCTTTTGCAACCCAAATTTTAAAAGTTGCGAGGTTATTGTCTTATCTGAAAGAAAATGTCTTTTAATATCATGCCTGAATAAATTAGGGCTGGAAATCTCTATTTCGTGGAGTTATACACCTAAAACTAATAAACCGTTGGACGACGGTTTATTGTGCGTTATATGTATATTCACCCAGTGAGGAAGTTCGAACACAAATTCCACGAAGTACCACAACGCTATGCTTGACCCGCGCTAGCTACATGACCCGCGCATAAATAAGAATAGCATGACCGCACAGTAGGCAAAATAACAAAACCTCTATATATGTAATTAAATGTTCTTCATTTTTTTTTTTTTTCCGTGACATAACTTTACAAATGTCGGCGTCACAATACCTTTACAAGAATAAGTACAATATCAATACCTAATAATACTCTAACGCGACGAGGGGGGTCGCCCGTGCATTACCAATGGCAATTTCTAAAAATGCATCTCCTCTTTACCCGGCGCTCCTCGATCGCCGCGACCCGGACCCGTCGACGGGCCCGGTCTCGGAGCTCTGGACTGTCGCATTCCCGACTCCCGGCGCGGTCGGGATCGACGTCCAGATGGCCCCGAAGTTCGTCTAATTTATTCATTATTCATGACGCTCATGACGCCGCGAGTCACCATCGATTTTATAGAGTCGCGTGGATAAGGACTAGCTATCATTCGCGCGCGACTGAGCCCTGCTTTCCGACGAGCGAGTTCCCTTCGAGGGATTTGTAGATATCGGGCCTATGAATATTCAAAAGGAATGGTCTTGGACCCTTCTATCAGAGACTTTATTTACACAGCTAATTGGTCTTGCGGTAAATTTATACACTGAATCGCGCTCATAAAATTGCATGGATAAGACCAACCTATGCCTTGGCGTGTCGTTAATGGCGAGCGCATTCCTTTCGAGCGATTAGTATCCGTGGCTCATAAAAAGATTTGGAACAGGGGGAGAGGGCCTATTTACATAGCGGTATAGTCTGCGATAAGCTTCAGGGATAGGGCCCGCCGCAGAAATACTTTATTTACATAGCGATTAAGTCTCCGGTGGGTTTTTTCCAAATGGTATATAGGGGAAAAGACATGTTGTACACGAAGCTGTGTCTATTAATTTTAGTTGCTTTCGGGGATTTTCATACGAATTCGGTTTATTGGTATAGGAACAGCAAACTCAAGCATATCTTGCAAGAGTAGTCAATAATAATCAATGCATTTAGATACTTTCGGCTTCAGAGAAATGGGAACGGGTTTCATTAGCACTGTGTGAGTCTAACAGTACAGGCAACTTGCTGGAATACTCCCTTAGAAGGTGAAAAATGTGCATTCCTTTTGATTTATAAACAAAACAAAATAAGGCTGACAGGATAAAGAAATGTTTAGAGTTTTCTCCGGGAGCCGGTGTTACGCAAGAAATGACGCTATTTATAATATCTTTACAATATTCATTAACTTAAAAAAGAGGAAAAAGATGGGGTTTTGAGTATCAAATTGTTCATGCTCATATTTAATTGAATTAAAACAAATCTGTTCTGATAACCGTCATTCTGCGATAAGATTTTCGAGGCAGAGACCAAGACAACGGGGATGTTGGTGATAAGCAGGGGCGCCGGGGGATGTGGGGGGGGGGGGGGGGGTGGTGGGGGCGGGGGATGTTACTGTTTTCCACCGTGGGCGGTATCGCCCAAAATAGGGGAGGGGTATTCTTGCTCAAATTACGGGTGTGTGTGCGGGGGAGGGGGGGGGGGATAACATAACGCACTTTTTTTATTTTGAAAGCAGGTAGTCATGAGGGGGAGGGCTACTTTACAAAATGCATCGTTGACCGAGAACACTTGATGGAGGGGGGGGGGGGGCGGGAAGCAGGGAGGCGGGGGGGGGGGGGGGGGGCGGGGTAACTGTTTTCCGAGGCTTTCTATTAGGCGGGGAACGGGGGTATCCATCACCAATAATAGAGGGTGCTTAATTATCGGCCGAAATTGGGTGGAGGGGTTCACCGTTTCGCGGGTGTATTGTGTAAGTGGGGAATGGGGGGGGGGGGGGGGGGGGGTTCCATCCCATATAATTGTATCAAAATGGTTTCAACTACAGTTTGATAGAATAAACATCAACAAATTAGCTATAATTACGTGTATAAATCTAGGGATAGGTTCAGTATTAGTATCATCAATACCTAATAATACTCTAACGCGACGAGGGGGGTCTAGGGGGGGTATCCCAGGCCATTTCGTAAAAACACGTCCGTTCCCCTCCCACCCGCCCTCGATCGCCGCCGGGCGGTTCGACGGACGGGCGGCGTCTCAAACTCGGTATCGTAGCGTATCACCCTTCGAGTTGCGGTCGCGATCGTCGTCGGGATGGCTAAGAGGAGCATTTCGGGACCGGCTCTTCCCTCCCCGGAGGGAGCGTAATTATCAGCTCGGCCCTATCCTCTTCGCTCCCGGAGGGAGCGCGTTATATTAGAAAATACGCCCCTTTTCGTCCATTTTCGATCGCCGCCGGGGGAAAAACCCACGTACGACGCTTTGAACTATGCTTCGGCTATATATCCGCTCGAGTCGCGCCCGTGATCGCCGTCCGAGTGGTTATATTTGATTTTACAGGGGGAGTGAATTCGGTGGCTGCAACCGCGAACTTCCGCCTCTGGCCGAGCTAAAATTTTCGTCGCTGGACGAGCTATAATTTTTGTCAGACTGTCTAAACGCGCTTTGCGGACTAAAACAATGCCAAATTCGGGTTCGCGAGCAAAAATTACTACTAGCACCTACAATGAATTGTAGGTAGTTTTTGTTTTCAGCTTAAAAGGACGCTTTTTGACGAAAATATAGCGACGAATAAAGATTCGCCAATAATGACAGGCAGTCGACGTATCTGACTCTGTCTGAGTCACACATAGGTACATTACAGTAGCATTGTGTGGAGACCAACCTTTTTCGCCTGCTGCACTATCCAAAACATAAACAATTTTTGTCGGCCGATTTCTTCCTAAATTTACAGGCAAATTCAAAAAAACTTTCGTTTATGTGATCCCTAAGTCATATACTTTCATAATAATTACCGACTTTGTTGTTTTGAAGATTGCAAAATGTAGAAAAAAAGGATTATTTCCCGTCTGTTTTCATTACAGATGCATCCTAACACACAGCGGTCAACAGATGAACCGGTACAGTGTGTGAATAGGCAGTACGGTAATCTCCCGTGTATTACCATATATTGCGTGTAAATGGTCCACCTATGTGGACTATATACTTTGTAGATGTGGTCTGAGTGATTCCATCGGCGACGAATATTTCAC
>JBAMJV010009099.1:87500-125255 GCA_037951105.1 Echinarachnius parma | reverse complement strand
GGGGGGGGGGGGGGGTGGGGTGGGGGGGATATATCCCCCCCCCCAATATTTGAGGTGCGGGGGATGGCCTGTATTATCATCCCCCCCCCCCCCCAATATTTGGGGTTCAGAAATATAAAGTAACATTAAAATGAAGGGACATTACCCCCTCTCATTCATTATTGATACAATAGTCTTCTTTAAACTACATCTTGAGAGTGCATCTTAGTGCCCAAATCGTAAATCGTCCGGGGGCTGCGCCCCCTGGAACCCCTATTAAGGTCATCTGGCAAAGTTCCTTGTATAACACACCTAGTCAGGATTTCCCGCTATTCCCACTAAAAATGAGCGAACATTCAACATACTATTTGATACGTAACGGTTTTACGTATTTACATAATAATGAACAACATCTTTAGTTCTTGATATTCAAAATCCTAAAGCTTCCGGGGGCTCTGCCCCCTGTACCCCCATTGAGATTAGAAATGTGAGGGCAGTATCACTTGACTGATTCAGTTCAGGGTTCCAGCAGGGTGTTACAATGTGCACATCATAATCCGAACATTTCTAAACAGCTAACTCAGAAAATGCCCGTTGACTTTAATGTAGGTGTCATGTTAGTTAAAAAATATTTTGTCCCCTACCTCCCCCCCCCCCCCCCCCCCCCCCGGTCATAAAATCCTGGACACACTACTATACTAGGTTGGTCGCTTTACTCTCTCGCCGATGATAATGGTCGAAATTATTATTTTTGGGTGGTGGTACCCTTTAACTGTTGGGATTTAGTTTTCATTTCGGAATAGACAATAATAGCAAGAGAACTAAGATATTTTAAAGATATTGCCTTGATCGAAGAATAATCATCTCCCACCGTTCTTTGCGATTGATTGTGCAATTCCGTGTGACCCCCGTGCATAATACAGTGTGTGCTTTTATGCATTATTTTATGCATTGGAATTGCATGCTTTGACTTTTGGTTTGTAGTACGTGGTCGGCTAGGCATCTGTTACTTTTTATTGCTGAGACAGAGGGCCCGGATTACAGATTACTCGGTAAATATACAGACTGAGCTGAGAGAGTAGATTTTATGGCATGCCGATTTTATTGTTTCAGACCTTACAATCAGCATGATCAGCAGTGTATTTTTTTCAAATTTTACAAATTAGTCGCTTGGTCCTTTTGGTCAGATTTTACAGAAACATCACATTCACAGAACAGTGTCAGTACCACCAGCACCACCACTTATACCGTTTGTGCTTAGCATACAGAATCACATTGACGTAGTGCGTTATTTTTTCGCTCGGCGGGGCAATTGATTGTTCGGGGGGTGTGAGCGAAATCACTTTGACCCAGCTGACAATGAGTTGTTAATGGTTACGACCGGACGCTACCGGGATAGAACAAAGGCACCACGAAGTGTGTGGGGTCATGTGTAACATACAAAGTATTTTACACATGACAGTACAGGTATGGTCAGTACTCAGTCAGAGTCAGTCTGTTTAGAATAGACACTGATTAAAAGTAAGAAAGGGGAAAGAGAACTGAAGAAGTGAAGTTTAAATTGGAATTGAACATGAACCGATGATGAATTTACTGTAACGTTAACTAACTTTCTGTTAATTAAGTAGCTGTATCAGTGTATGTTTGACTTTGACTCTGAGTCTGAGTTTGACGAGTGCATCGTGATGACTGGTCATTGAATTGATCGTGTGTGCATGAGACCGTGTCAATGCCATGCCCGGGCCAATGCCGATGGGACGATGTTGAGGAGTCGGTGTTTAGAGAATTCGAGAAGTTGCTCAAAAATCTAAATTAATATTAAATAATAATTCAATATATGCGATAAAGAATTGAAATAAAGTGTTATAATTGTTCAAGAAGAAAAATCGGTGGTTGTGAACGATGTCAATGACATTGATGATTTGAAAGAACATGGTCATAGAATTCAACATTAAAATGGAACAAAAATCTAAAAGCAGGCTTTAAAAGAAGTTAACCGAAACTCGGTCATTGTCATATTACATAACCTCAAGGCTCAAGTTTTTGTATGAAGTTGCCTGGTGAACTAGAAAAGGGAATTATCAGTTGTAATTCCATGTTTGAAAAGTTACATGCATGCAATGAATTTAATTTCAGTCGGGAAATATAATAATCTAAAAGAAAATTTTATCTAAAAGCAGGCTTTAAAAGAAGTTAAGTTAACCGAAACTCTGTAATTGTTAGAACCTCAAGTTTTTTTTATTAAAAGCGAGCAAAGAAAAATGGGATTCTATTTCTAACAGGATGAATCCCATTTTTCTTTGCTCGCCTTTAATCACATTATATTTCTGGTCAGTTTCCTTATATGTTGGAATTAACCTCAAGTTTTTGTATGAAGACTTGAAGTTGCCTTTTTTCTAGAAAAGGGAATTTCAGTCGTAATTCCAAGGTTGATAAGTTACATGAAGGCAATGAATTTAATTTCAGTCGGGAAATATAATCTATACATTATTCCTTGTTCTTTTCGATTCAACAGATTCTTGACCAGAATTCACAATGGCATCAGCTTCTGATTTTCCTCCGGAAGATGGGGGGAATACAAACAGAGGTGGAGGAAGGCGATCCTCAAATCAGGGCAGATCATCTGATTCAGGTCACCAAGAAGGTTCAAAGAGTCAGCCAGGCAGGTACATCCCGCCGAGAGGCAGCGGTAGAGCAAGACAGCAAGGAGATTACAATCGGTTTGATCAGAGGGACCGAGATTCTGGAGGGATAAAAGATACGGGCAACTACAGAAGAGGGAGAAATCCTCAAGAAGGTTACGATCAAAGAGATCTAGACTCTTCGGGAATAAGTTCAAGAGAAGGTTACTACCAAAGAGACCAGAATTCAAGAGGAGCAAACAACAGAAATAACTTCAGAGGAAGGAACCGGAATGAGAGAAATGGTCGCAGAGGGGGTGCTAACAGTCAAGGCGATTTTTACCACGATTATGGTGATTATAAAGATTATCACTATAAGGACAACCAACAGTCGGACAGTAGGAACTTTGACGGAGGACAGACTTTTGAGAAGGGAGGATCGTATGGGATAGAAGAAGGAATTCGAATGGAGACCCAAGGAAGAGGCTCTGCGAACTTTAGCCGACAAAGGAGTTATGATGAGAAGAGATATGGGACGGAGGAGGGAGAAAGATCAGAGACACGAGAAAAGGGCAGAAGGAACTTCAATAGAGGTAATAATGATGATGGTGGAGGATCTTCCAGAATGGACAGGAATGATCAAATGGATGCACAAGGAAAAGGTCAAGGTTCAGGGAACATCGATACAGGGAACTTTGATGAGGATGGAACGTATCGTATAGATCCAAGGGATGAACAGTCAAGCTGGAGGGGGCAAGAGCAGGAGAAGGGAGGCGGAAGGGGGAGAGGTAGAGGCACAGGAGGAGGAAGGGGGAAAGGGAGAAACTCAAAGAGGCAGGAAGAGATGACAAACTCCTCCAGGCAGCCATATGAAGGAGATGGAGGTTTCAGAGGCTATGGTGGCGGAGGGTACTCGGGAAAGTCCAGGAGCTATGGTAATGAAGGGTACCAGGAAAGGTCCCAGGATAGGTCCAGGAACTATGCTGATGAAGGATACCAAGGAGGATCCAGGGACTCAAGCCAAGATAATCTGCGTCATAACTACGATGAGAGTGCCACACGTGATGCCCCTCTTGAAGGAATGCAAAGCGAGGAGGTGGCAACATCAGATAAGAGAGGAGGACAGCAAAGGGGAAAAGGAAAGACAAGGCGTGGCCAAGGTAGAAGTTATCAAAATGACCAAAGAGGACGTGGAAGCTCTTTCTCCAGCGGGAAAACCTCATCAGAGGACTACCAAGGCAGAGATCGTTTCCGTGACCGCAGCACTTCTGATGGATCAAATTATGATCGGCAGTTCAGGGGAGATAATGATTCCCTGACGTCTAAGATCCGTGGCACAGGATTTCAAAAGGGACCTACCCAAAGGAACAAGGGGTCCAAACAGGAGGTTTCCAACTCTGGAGGGTTTCAGGATGGGCGCCAAATGCCTGGTCTTGCAAGAAGTGACTCCAAGGATCGGTTTGTTTCTGGTGGACCTCCAGGTCGAAGGAGGGATGATAAAGCGTATCCAGAAGGACCCAGTACTGTTGGTCCCACCAGGACGAGAGGTGCAGTCCCTCCTAAGATAATCAAGAAGGAAAAGGTTCGAGACAGCAGCGAAACGCAGACGGGAGCCCTCATTGAGCAGCTGACCACAGGAACGTACGAGTGTCCGGTCTGCTGTGAAAGAGTCCGGTGCGATGCTAGGGTCTGGAGCTGCAACACATGCTATGTGGTCTTCCATCTTGGGTGCATCAAAAAGTGGGCCAAGACGGGTACAGAAACAGACCAAGGTAAGATTTTCTTTAAAAAGGACATTACAGATCACCTGGAAAAACCTTCCTGTGGGAAATCGTCATTATTATCACCATCATAATGAAAATAAGTTATTGTTAGATCGTTGATGTATAAAGTGATTGTCTTAATAATGAATTAGCTTGTCATGTTCATCAGCATTGTCTTGACTGGCAGTGGCATAGCGTGGTTGGACTGATTGGGGGGGGGGGGGGGGGGGGCACACCTTATGTATTTCTTTTTTTCTTAAAAAAATGTCCCCTTATGTTTCCTATTGTTTTTTTGGTAATAATTAAGAATACTTTGTGAAGACCATTGTAATAAAAATGTCTTGTTCTTAATGACTAATTTTTAAATTTAAACAACACCCTGTTTTTTTCTCCAGATCCTGACAGTTGGCAGTGTCCAGCCTGCCGTCGATGGAAGAAGAAGATCCCCTACGTTTATTTCTGCTTCTGCAGCAAGATGCGTGACCCTCCCTGGGAGAGGGGGGAGACCCCCCACAGCTGCGGGGAGGTGTGTCGACGCCAACGCACAGGCACCTCCTGCCCACACCCCTGCACCCTTCTGTGTCACCCGGGACCTTGCCCGCCCTGCTCGGCCAACACTGAGATGCGCTGCGTTTGTGGTGAGGTCTTTGTTTTCTAATTCTTCTTGTGTTGAATCCTTAACAAATTGTGATTTTGTGTGCATGACCTAGTGCAAAGTGAACTTAAGTGTTAATAGCATATTGCTGAGAAGGTAGGGGGGGGGGGGGCGCATATAGACAACAGGACCAATCTTGGGTTGTTGGAAGGGGTTATTAGATAATATTTTTTGGAGACTCGGACAACTATTGAAATTGTTTTCACAGTTTCAGCTTATATAAATTTGAATCTGCCATTCTGTGTTTGAATGCCTAATAGGCCAAGCTATGACCAGCCAATAACAAACTAGTAAATCTAAAATTGTAGTCACTCTTCGCATTATTTTCATCATTTTAATTAAATACTTAGTAATACTATTGATATCAGTATGAAATTGTTAAATATTTCGCAGGAAGGACAAAGCAGACGGTGCGATGCGGATCGGAGAAAGAGATTCGGTGTCAGCAGTCCTGTGGCACCCCCCTGGGCTGCGGCAGACATTCCTGCCAGAAGATCTGTCACTTTGGAGAGTGTGAGCCGTGCGATGAAGTTATAGATCAAAGTGAGTGATCAGTTGATTCATTCAACGCGTAATTGCCAAGAGTGCTTTGTCTGCATTGAAATCTGTATGGAAAGTTGATATCTGAATTACATTTTGATTTTGAGAGTCGGGCCCTTAACCCTATATGTGTCATATAGCACTGTTGCCAGTGTCAGGCATATTTATGGTGAATTACAGTGTCTAGTTGATTGATAATTTTAAAACACTTTCTTCAAAGCTTTCCCAACACGTCGTATATCATTTTGAAGCTTACGGTATACTCTTGCGTTTTCTATATTTAAATAGCGCCCTCATTGTTGAGTAGGGCGCCCTCTCTAGGCCATGCAATACAAATTTCAAAATTTTACCTGCACCTGACCACAGCATTTTATCATATAATGAGTAACAAAACATGATACATTTTTACATACACATTGTAGCATGTACATTTATCTTTCTGGGAAAAAAAGTTTATCTTCATACGATGTTTGATGGCGTTTTTATCGCCAAAATTGTGCATCGATGTCACGTACGAAATATTGCGAAAATATGATTGTGCAGCATATTTATTCTGCCTTGGAGTTGGACTGTCTATAGTTAGGTTTTATACAATTTTCTGTAAGGTATTGTCATGTATTGGTTATATAATTTTGAACGTATATTATGTTCGTGCATTTTCAAATCAGTTTTATGTAGAGCGCCCTTATTGCTATAGAAGGGCGCCCTCATTTAGACACATACAATTACAACCATCTTTTCCGCCTAAAATCTGCGCTCGACAACGTCATTTTGTTATTCAAGGATTATATTGTAGGAAATGCTCATCTGTTTAGTAAAATACAAATTTGTATTCATCAATATTATGTTTATGACAATAAATTTACGACAATAGATGCTCCAGGACCAGAATATGTATAATTCTGCCAACTATTCAGTTTACGACAACAATATGATTTCGATTTTGATGACTTCGTCTTCGCCTTCGGTAAAAGTAAAACCTCTCCTGCTCCAGAGTCCTAGCTGCCGTCAAGAGGCTTATAATTTGTGCATATAATTTATTTTTAGTTAATGCTGTTAGGTAAAAAAAATATCCCGTCTCGAACCCGGCTCGTAGAATTAGAAAATTATTAACGGGATCCCGGATCGTCCCAGTTCCCTTGTGTATGAGCAAAAAACTGCCTGTACCCATGCACACACAGTTGCTTATGTTGGAAGTTATGAGGAGACATATACATATACATTAGCCCAGGTTCAGTGGACATGCATATCATACCAAACTCACAACCACATGTGAACTCAGGGCCATGTGTGTAAGATCATGTTTGGGCAAATTTGTTATGACTACAAGAAACACATTGTTTGAAAAGTTTGTTATCTAAAAAAAAATGGGAGGCAGCATTGGGGTAATTTATTTTTGGGGGTGTGCCAGTGTTTGGGGCAGAGTTATGTGGTTTGTTTTGGAGTTATGTTCAATAAAGCATACACAGAAAAAGCAAGTTCTCAATATATCTTTGTGGGAGTCAAGATAAAAAGTTTTAAAAAGTATATTCAAAGGTTGGGGTAAGCTTTCCAACAGGTGGGGGGCATTCCCCTTAAACCCTTTGTATAGCTCTACACAAATTCAGGTAATTGACTTCCATGCGCGCATGCTGTGCACAGTCAGTAAAAGGAATGCTATCAACGTGTTTATGACCGGGAGATCTACAGGGCTACCCTACACTCCTGTCTAGATGATGATGATGATGATGATGAAGGCTCAACCTGTTTAAACATTGTGACCTTCTCTGCCACTGGTCACAGCCACAGGTCGTAAATCTGTCATAACTACTGCAGTTTACTTGAGCCAATCCCATTTTTTTCTTATATGTACCAGTATACAGATTTGTTATTATTACTGGAGAAAATTTGTTGCCAAAACCGAGAATTATACAAACAAAGGGCCAATTCTCGGACCGCTCGTTTCCCGGTTTGAAGGCCATAATCGCCGGGAATCCCTTCTCGTCTCGGATCGGATAACAGCACTAGTTATCTAGATCTAGAAGTTCTTTCATTCATTGTAATTTTCAAAATATGAAAACAGGAAAACCACATGCAATAGCTTTTAGGGATAAAAGGTTCAATTTTCTGGTGTACGCAAAGCACAACACCAACAAAATCTTCCACGCCCACGACTTCCACTTCGATCAATTCGAGCGAGAATAATAATTGTGAATGATCTGTTCTAGTTAGCAGATACAAAATAATTATCAATTATCACACTCTCAGTCAGTTATTTGCTGTTTTTTTTTCCTAGTGATATCATGGGGAAATTACTGAGCAAAACACAAAATGATAACAAATAATGTTGGCGAAACTTCCAGCTTCGATCAACACTCAACGGGAATCCCCGACATCGAGCGCCTGGCCGGTCGGCCTGTCGTCAACATAGCGTACTGCCTAGCGGCCTAGCTAGAAGTACGAGAATCCCACGAAAATATCGTATTATTCATACAATTTTATTTCTGTGTCCGTGTCTGTTTGGTGTTGACGTTGTATATCAATGTAGTAATCATCAGTTACCAAAAATATCTCGATAAATGCCGATAGGTTGATAAATGGCTCCTCGTCCTCCGTTGAAACACTCATTCTTGGTTCCGAGAACTTCAAAAGTTAGCTCTAAATCACTGTAAATCATGTACTGAAAATACCGCATAACAATAGCGACCACTGTGACACATGCGAATAGCGCATCGCACGTAGCGCGCACACTACTTATATACACGTACTCATCACTCGTACACACACATATTGATAAACCCACTTCCGGGCTGATTCACGTAACAAAAAACAGATTAAAAAAAAACCCAAACAAGGGTAAAAAGAAACAATCATTGTGATTGGACAAAACAAATTGAGACTTTATCTTTTATATCATCCATTGCCATACTTCTCGACCAATCACAGTTGAGCTTACAGCTCATGACCTGAATCAGTAAGCATGTAAGAGCTTGTCAAAGTGCGGGCCGATTATATCGGCCCGAACGTTTTGGTGGCGGAACCTGGGCCGATTAAATCGGCCCGTGACACTGGGAGGGTTAACATTCTTTCCTAGCAGAATCTTTACGTGATATCGTTTAGAATTAGAACCATTACAGTTACCCATGGCAATGAATAGCTATGATGTCACTCTTTTGCACTACAACCATGTCAGTGCAAGAATTTAATTAAAGGGCAATAAAATCCAGACAAATTGTTGTATGCACTATAAGACACTAAATAGGATGGATAGTCCCTGAAAATTTGAGCACAATCCGTCAACAAGAAATAAGAAAACTATGGCTCTCTGAAAAGAGCCATTTATTTCTACGAGTGACTCAAATTGGCAACACACTCTGTTTTGTTCAATTTTCTCAAAATTTAGGTTTACCCTTCGTCTGAGTTCAACATATGTTTTGTAGAATGCATTTATACATAACATATCATGAGTTTGGGGAATGGAAAAGTGTGACTATGAAGAAAACTGTACAAATGGGAACATTTGTGTACAAAGTATATAAGGAGTAGCCACACATAAATCCAGAGTGCGTTGCTAATTTGAATTCCCCATAGGAATAAATGGACATCTTCAAAGAGCCATAGTTTTCTTGTTTCTTGCCCGATTATGCTCTAACTTTCAGAGATTATTCCTCCTAATCTCTTCAAGTCTATGAAAGCAACATTTTGCTTGGGTTTCATTGTCCTTTAACAAACAGAAAGATGCAGATGATCTCCCCCATCCGCATGTTACAAAGTGCAAACAATCATGGATTGTGGTTTAATACTTATTGTGAAAATAATTTCCATTTTGATAACAAAATATGTCTTCCTCATTTCCATCAACAGGATGTTACTGTGGGCGCGAAAACACGGAGTTGGAATGCAGAGCTCCTGTTACCACCGATGAAGATGAAGGGATTTATTCATGCGGTACGCCATGTGGGAAGTAAGTGTGGTCAATTAAAATACATGCTCCCCGGGGAGTTAATGGCCCGTTCAGATATCAACGGATATCGGAAACGTATGCCCAACAAATAGACAATTTGCGAAATTAAATTATCCGGTGATGAAAGTTGTCTTCATTGCTTCATGTACAAAACATAGAACAACGTACAGCACCGGACAAGGAACGGACAAGAAACGTATAGAACGGATGGAAAATTTAGCTCTCCGTTTGACATCCGTTTGCGCAATCCGTTGATATGTGACCGGGCTATAAGGAGTTGCAGTAACCAGTTAAACCAGCTCACACAAGTGGAATTTAACAATCACATTGATGGTTGTCATGCACCACTTATGATTGTTTCTGGTCATAAGACATCAAGACAATGGGATGCTTGACATTCCAATGACATGGTTTAACTTGTCTCCAGTATTTATATACTCACCTAGTCGGAGGACATAATAATTGGGTGGTATTCCACTAAATTTATCAACTTAGGCTGGACTAAAAGGACAGAAATTACCACTAACCAGTAAAAACCATTCCACCCCAGTGGAAGTTGACTAGCACATTGATTGTTGTCATGCACCACCAGAGATAAACCCTAGTGTTTCTTCTTAGATTAACATTCCAGAAACAACTCGTCAATATGTACTTTGAATGTATTTGCCCCATATTTCATTGCAATAATTCAAATGTGGCAATATAATGGCATATATATAAAACAATCTTTCCACGGAGCTTATTGAATTTCATTGTTATATACACTTTTCGACTCCGAGCAGAACTTTTACTTATATAAAACAATATCTTTATATATATTTATTTTTATCAGTGCAGGTGTAGTGGCGCACCCTACAGAACTTTATGTTCAGATTGTCAACATAATTATGATTATCAACAGATGTTTTTTTCTAGTTTGATTTTTAAAATGTTATAATATTTTAAATATTCACATATTTGGTAAAAGAATTTCAGGTGAACTGGCGGAAACGGACAGCTTTCATGGAATTAAATTTCTTTCTTTTGTTCTGTTTCCCAACAAAAGGATGTTGGAATGCGGTCACCACAAGTGCGAGGAACTGTGCCACGAGGAGGACTGCGACCCCTGCCCCCTGGACCCCGCCCGCATCACCCACTGCCCGTGTGGGCAGACCCCCCTCTCATCCCTGGGAGGGGTGGAGCGGTCGAGCTGCACTGACCCCGTCCCCACCTGCGATAACAAGTGTAATAGGGAGTACCTGTGCGGTGGCAAAGGTTTGTTGCTTTTTATATTCAAATCAGTTTTGTTTATTTTAAAATGCATCAATTTGTAGAATAAATCATTTTAACCCGTTCCCTTCGCGAATCTGAAATCTCCATGGACTTTGTACACAAGCCACCCGGTTCCCGTAGTCAAGGGTTAAAAATTATTATCAAATCATTTTAAAGTAATGATTATGAAACACTTTTCAAATTACTTATATTCAAAATAATGCCCATACACCAAGACAGCACATATCTTGAAACTATTAAAAGTAATGTACAATGAAATGTTATTTATATTTGTAAGGATTATCTATTTAATTAGGACTCAACTTTGTAGATTTCAGCAATTCGAGTGGCCCATGTGACAAAGGGAAACATAAATGATACCAGAGCACCTTACATCTTCAAAGAGGTGGCCGACTGGCCACTATGAAATTAAGATATGATGGCGATGACATTAATGTTGGCCACCAGAAGATCCATATTGAAGCCACCTGAGGAGGCGAGTTAGCTCAGTCGGGAGCGCGTCTGGCTTAAGACGCTAGGGATTCCCGGTTTGATCCCGACTATCAGACAAAGCGTCATTTATCATGCAATAAAAGTTCTAGCTAACTCTCATGTTTTATCGGCCTCCACCGTGCTTCCTATGCAGGAAAAAGGATTCATGCAAAACACTCCGTCCCTCGGATAGGACGATAAATGGAGGTCCTGTGTATCAGACAGTCACACCTCATGCACGCTAAGAACCTTGTCTACTTCTCGAAAAGAGTAGGGTGTTAACCCGCTTGACTAGTACCCCTGCACATCACAACCAAAAAATACTGTAACGAGGGATAAATAAGCTGAGCTTGCGTCTCGTAAAATCAGTAAATTAGTAAATCAGAAACGTGTGCTTAGGTGGCCATGCAGGCCTCAAGAAAACAAGTTTGAAGGTCAAGCTCTGTTTTAAAGGCCAATGCAACTCTAGAATAGAGTTTATCCTACTTTATACATCCTAATATGCTTGTTTATTTCGCATAACATTACCGCGACTCGGATTTCTGCTTTGGAATAAATATGTGCACACACTATCGGGTAGTCACGCGAACGCTGGAGGCCGCTATTGTTAGGTCTGTGCAGACTACTGAGATCTATCAATTAAGGCTGAGTCGGTTCGGTCGATCACACCGGTTACCGACCGTTTCAATCGGGACCCGGTTCGGTATATCGGGAAACAGTGCCCCGAAAAAACATTTAAAAAATAAAATGTTAAAAAAGAAATTAAGATTATCACAATAATGTAGCGGAATTCAAATAAAAACGGGGCAATTGATATCATTTACTTTAAAGAGTGGTTATTTTCGAGAAATTCTTGGTTCATTACTTCGTTTGACAGTCAGAAATTGAACAGGAAGCGCAAAATTGCTAGTCATTTGAACGATATTGTCGGCGGATGTGCACACAATGTTAGTCCGATACCCCAGGGGAGTGGTCTGATGGATCTTTGTATGATCCAGCTGATGAGCCAGTGCATTCAAAAAGTGGCTCAAAATACGTTTTTTGGTCATTTGCACCATTTAAAAATGTTTTGATATTCTACTTACATGATTTCATGGCGTTTGACAGCCGAACAGAAACAAAAATGAGCCCCAAAACAATGAAAACAACTACTCAAACATCGATAAAAAACGACTACATCGCTCCCATTCGCTCGTATACCCTGTGTGCAAGTTACGGGTCTGGTGGAACTATGTTCCAGTCCGCCCTCTATCGGCAAGATCCATCCGCCAGGAATTGGGGAAGTCCCCGGCGGATGGATATCTTGCGCAAGAAAAGAGACCCCGTAACTTGCACATAGGGTATACGAGCGAATTGGAGCGATGTAGTCGTTTTTTATCGATGTTTTGAGTAGTTGTTTTCATTGTTTTTGGGGCTCTTTTTTTTATGTTCGGCTGTCAAACGCCATTCGAAATCATGTAAGTAGAATATCAAAATGGTGTTGATTGCGAAAAGGCTAATTTATAGCCACTTTTTAAGGGCATGCAGTGGCTCACAGTCACAAGCGATCGTACATGTGATGTTTCCCCCAGACTAGCGGGCTAAGTTTCTGTGAACCGTGTTGCGATGGGCAATGGTGAACAAACGATGAATTTACTTCGAAAAAAAAAAAAACTTTTCATGCGAAACTGAGTTAATTCTGGATACTGTAACTATTTTCCCGTAAAGATTGATATGTAAATCCATTAAAGCCTCAGTATTTATTATGTTATTTGCATATAAAAAGAGCAATATAAGCCCCAAACAGTGCATTTTGCCGATGCGTGCACGATTGCGTGATTTTACCGGTCCGAGTTTCGACCGTAAAAATTTATCGGGATACCGGTTCCCGACCGGTAAAAGTTTATCGGGACCCGGTTCCGACAATTACCGACATGACTCAGCCTTACTATCAATCATGCATTCCTGCATTCACCGGACCAAACTATTGTTTGAATACTTGTAGACGCTTTGATGAGTCTGCAAATCAGTGAAAAGATTTTTTGTACGGCCATCCGCACAGTCGTCAGAATTTGCGAATCATGTCGGGTAATTACACGAACATAGCCGCTCTCATCATCTTTTGCCGCCGTAACAATTATTTAAGTTTGGGTATGTTCACAGAAGGATTTCATGGGATCCAGAAGGCCTAGAATGCCAAGTCATGTATCAAATAAAATGTCTGTTCACCCTCTAAATGATGATAGTAGCCGAAAGCCATAGTTTCATTGTCCTTAAATGATTGTGCACCAATGTAGTAAAGCTGCCTTCATGACAGAGACCTTGGGGTGTTTCACAAAGATTGAACTCTTAAGTTGGACCTAACAATTATGGAAAGCCATTTGTAGCCTAGGAATAAAATATATTCAAAAGCACAACAAAAAAAAAGAATTTTAAATATATTTTAAATAATATTACTGATTTGCATTCAGAATGTACATGCCTTTTAAAAGAACTATTTCTCAAAGAAACTAATGGCTTTCCATAATAGTTTTGTCCAACTTAAGTTCAACTTTGAATCTTTGTGAAACACCACCCCCCTTTAAAGCATAAGTATCTCACATTTCCACTCTTCACAGATACCCACAAGTGCGAGGAAAAATGCCATGCTGGTCCGTGCCCACCCTGCGAGAAGAATTCCATGGTCAAGTGCCGATGCGATCATCGCTGCGTCGACATGCCGTGTAAGGAAGTTACCGAGAGCCTGAAGTCGAAGGGCAGTATGGCGTCGGCCATTAGCGACAGCTTGAAGTCGGGGGGCAGTATGGTGTCGGCCATTTGCGACAGAAAATGCACAAAGAAGAAGAGTTGCGGGAGGCATAAATGCGGGCAGCTGTGCTGTGTGGTAAGATTAACACTTTGCATGGAAATTTGAACAGGACAGTTCTCTATGAACAATGATAATAGACCAGCATTTGTTATTGTGTCGTCAATCTAGACATTTTATAGAATGGGTTGATAAATCCCTGCAATCTGATTGGTTGAGAGCAAAATTTGTGCAGACAATTAATTGTACTGGATGCATGAAAAGTCATGCGTCCGGTAAAAAAATCATGCGTCCGGTAAAAATTTCATGCGTCCGGTAAAAATTTCATGCGTCCGGTAAAAAATTTCATGCGTCCGGTAAAAAAATCATGCGTCCGGTAAAAAATTTCATGCGTCCGGTAAAATTATTTCATGCATCCGGTAATTTTTCTAATTTTTAATTTGTTGACTTTTTGGGGGGCGTAACAATGCCCATTCTATAAAACAGATGATGCGCAAGTTTATTTTGTGGGTCGGTGGAATTGTTTGCACGCGGTAACTATGGAAACTAGTCTAAACCCACTCGGCTTCGCCTCGTGGGTTTAACAGTTCCATAGTTACCTTGTGCAAACAATTCCTACCGACCCACTCATACCTGCGCATCATTTGTATACTATTCCGAGGCGCATTATACGGTACGGTATATTATTACCCTGGCTGTAGCCGGGCTGCCATGCAGGCGCATCAAGCATTGACCCATTTCCTTCACCTGGGGGGTGTTTCACAAAGATCCTAAGTTGAACTTAACACTAAGTTGGACTTAAAAAGTATGGTAAGCCATTTGTAGGCTTGGAATAAAATATATTCAAAAGCAAAAATGCAAGTATTTTAGACCTTTCATGAATTTTACATGAACAACATGAAATCTCCTTGATAATAATACAAATATGAATGATTTGAAACAACATTTTGTGTCTTTTAAAAGGACTTTTACAATTTGTTTTCAAAGAAACTAATGGCTTTCCATACTTTATAAGTCCAACTTAGAGTTAAGTTCAACTTAGGATCTTTGTGAAACACCTCCCAGGGGTTGAGATCAGCAGATGTGGATAAAGTGCCTTGCTGAAGGACACACTTGCTGCTGTTGGCTATCGAACCCACGACCCATGTAGTGAAAGACAAAGACAATTCAGATAAGTTTACAGTGGGAGCCACTGTGTGGACAATTAATGAGAACATATTTTTGTCCAACAAACATAAGAATAAACACTAAAGGTAGTTACAAAATATAGTGTAACAAAATATAGTAATAGGATAGTAAATTATTCATTTTTTCTTCTTTCTTCTATTCAGGAGACTGACCACACTTGTCGCCAGCTGTGTGGTCGTAAGCTCAAGTGTGGCATTCATGCTTGTGAGGAGCCTTGTCATGTAGGGAACTGTCCCCCATGCCTATATGCAAGTAAGTATGTGGGTCAGTGTTTTAAATAATTTGCCCCAAGTGACTTGGAGAAATTTATTTGCCTTGCGATTTTACTTTTAATATAGTAAGAAGAATTTTTTTCTGGGCCTTTAAAACAAAATTTATATCACTGTTGCAAAATTGTTAAAAAAATAAGAAAGTGTATGGCCGTTTCATGGTTTGTGACTAAATGACCAAATTACAATTGGTTAAAGGGGAAGGAACTCCTAGCCTTTTGACTTACTGGATGTGATGAGAGCATAACTGCTGTCATTTCTAGTCACTTATTTCCTCATGAATATTCCCAATAATGAAAATAATCAATATTTGATGGACCACTGTCGTCTGCTTTCAATGCCCCAGGAGGCGGCCATTTCTTCAACTTCTCGCGGTGAAATGACGTGTCAGGCGGAGAACACAATAGCGGGTTACGATAATGCTATTGTGTTCTCCGCCTGACACTTCATTTCACCGCGAGAAGTTGAAGAAATGGCCGCCTCCTGTGGGCATTGAAAGCAGATGACAGTGGTCCATAAAATATTGATTATTTTTGTAATCGGGAATATTCATGAGGAAATAAGTGACTAGCAATGATAGTAGTCATGCTCTCATCACATCCAGTAAGTCAAAAGGCTAGGGGTTCCTTCCCCTTTAAATAACTGCTGCCAACTTTTGTTTGACTGTGTTGTACACTGAATGTAACAACAAATAGCAGCTTTACAATTTACTGAAGTTTTGTATTTTCTAAAGATGGCCAAAGAACTGAGCAATCTTGTCTACAAAAAAAATAACAAATATATATTATAAAGAATTTACAATGTCTGTTATTTTGGTAAATTTCATAAATTTGACAAATTTGTCATAATCTCCTCGTATTCAGCTTTTCATTTTGTTCAAAACAAACATCTTTTGAGGGTTTCAGTATCCTTATTAAAGCTCCACCCCGAAGGACAACTCAAATACGGTAGCTTTTATCCAAAATACTGACAAAGCTCCCTTCTTCTTTGCACCATAATTATTTCTAAAGTACCCTTGTGAACTGAACTGAACAAAACCACAACAAAACTTCTCATCTCATGTTACTCTTCAGGCTTTGATGAGCTGCTGTGCCACTGTGGAACGGAGATTCTGCATCCCCCCATCCGCTGTGGAACCCTGCCTCCCGAGTGTCGGCAGCCCTGCAACCGCCGCCACATTTGCTCCCACCCCGTCCGACACCACTGCCACAGCGAGGAAAAGTGCCCCCCTTGCGTGGAATTGACTAGCCAGACATGTATTGGTGGCCATGAGGTTTGTTAGTTTGTTTGTTAGTTTGTTTACTTGTTAGTTAGTTTGTTTATTTGTGTGTTTGTTTGATTGGTTGCAAAAGTCTGGCTGTCCTCACCCCATTAGACACCACTGCCACAGCAAAGAAAAGTGCCCCCCTTGCGTGGAATTGACTAGCCAGACATGTATTGGTGGCCATGAGGTTGGTTTGTTTGTTTACTTGTTAGTTAGTTTGTTTATTTGTGTGTTTGTTTGATTGGTTGCAAAAGTCTGGCTGTCCTCACCCCATCAGACACCACTGCCACAGCAAAGAAAAGTGCCCCCCTTGCGTGGTATTGACTTGCCAGACATGTATTGGTGGCCATGAGGTTTGTTAGTTTGTTTGTTAGTTTGTTTATTTGTGTGTTTGTTTGATTGGTTGCAAAAGTCTGGCTGTCCTCACCCCATCAGACACCACTGCCACAGCAAAGAAAAATGCCCCCCCCCCCTTCCGTGGAACTGACTCGCAAGACCAGGGCTGTCAACTTTGGGGAACTGCTTGGATGGAGATTTTTTTCCTCTCACCTGCCCTCAAAAAGTTGCTCAGTGGGGGGGGGTGGGGAGGGGGTGTCCGTAGAAAATTTTCGAAGCCAAGACCGAGTACCTTCAATTTTTTGAGACCGAGACCATTGTTTGAGAATCGTTTAAGCGGGGGGGGGTCCATAGAAATTTTTTTTTTTCTTTTTGTTTTCTTTTTTCGGCGGGAGGTTTTTTCATAAACGGCGGGAGAATCAGTGTGGTGGCGTGAGACTCCCTTCAAATGCGGGAGTGTTGACAGTCCTGCGCAAGACCCGTATTAGAGGCCATTAGGTTTGTTTACTTGTTAGATCTAATGTTCATTTGTTCTCTGTATGTATCGTTGCAAAAGTTTATCATGATTATACCCAGTCCGTTTGACAGCATTGCCAACATTTCTCTGGAATTATATTTTGAATGAAACACACTTGGATCACTTATTCTACAATAGCTCAACTGATAATCACCGTAGCAGGGCTCCACACTTTTTTGTCAGTGGCCCAGTCGGGCCAGTGAAATAATTACTTCCTTTTTTTTCTGGTGGCCCAAAAGAAAAATTTATTTGATGAGTAAACTTTTTACTATTCAAAATATCACTCTTTCCTGGTCAAATCTGTGATTATAAATGAAGCATGACATGGAAGAAAACAGGATTTTAAAATAATTTTGTCAATGTCGGGTTGAAAATCTACTTG
The DNA here is from genome assembly GCA_037951105.1 of Echinarachnius parma. Taxonomy (NCBI): domain Eukaryota; kingdom Metazoa; phylum Echinodermata; class Echinoidea; order Clypeasteroida; family Echinarachniidae; genus Echinarachnius; species Echinarachnius parma. Next base: position 107,270 of record JBAMJV010009099.1, on the reverse strand, counting down.
CCCGATCGGGCCACCAAAATATGGCTTTTATACATTTCTGCTGGCCCGAACTGCAATTTCACTGGCCCCTGACCAGTGCTAGTATCGAGCCCTGCCATAGTTGCATTCTATCATTAGATTTTCTTTATATATTTGCCAGTTTGTTAATGATATTGTTTATAGTGAAAGATATAAGCATGATTTTGTCCTGGTTCATATTATCTTATTATATTTTGTAAAGTTTAAATAGTTGTATATATGTTGTATAAATGTAAAATTAAATTTATATTGTATGCCCAACAGTTTCAGATGTATCTGTGTGTTGCGGACAATAAAGAAAACCTCAGTTCAATTCAATGATATCCCACAAGAGTTGTTCGTTAATCAATAATTAAACTTGTTCTTGTTGCAAGGCTTTTACAACCTTTAGCCTTTCTCTTCCCTTGATGTTGTAGGTGCGCTACAACATTCCCTGCCACGTCCAGAGGATCTCTTGTGGTCGTCCGTGTGGCAAGCCACTTCCATGTGGCTACCACACGTGTCTCAAGACCTGCCACCCTGTAAGAACTTGTTTCCTTTCTTTTTCTAATTCAATTTAATAACTGCCGTATTAAAGGGAGCTAGTAACTTTGTTGACATGTGCAAAAAGTGATGAGTAGTTATTACAAAGTATATTATTGTTTATCTGATATGTCCACTGGGTGTTTTGTGTGAAAATTTCCAGTTAAATGGACGTTACATGGCCGAGTAATGAACAAAAAAGCAAAGTTATATTCACTAACTCATTGCACTCACTTTTTACACGGTTTTCGTGGTCCAGTGGATAATTTAACATCTGAACACTTCAATCGTAAATATTGTTTTAATGAAAGGGAAATTTGAAAAAATGAAACCTGTCCCATGCTTTTATTGTAAATACGAATACAACAAAGTATGAGGGAACCTCTAGAATTCCAATTAGATTTGGAGGATTTTGACAATGTTGCTATAAAAAGTCCCTTTAATGTATTCAAATGTATGTGTTTAAAAAATCATTCATTGTATGTGTTTATCAAAATATAAGGACATTTATGTAGACATTAACAGTGAAGTAAATTCCTTGCTAATATTTCAGATTTTTCAAGGGATGCTATGTTAGTTCTTCATTCAGGAATTTAGGTTGCAGTTTGCAATGTATCTCTTTTAGACATTCAAATGTTGATGATTAACACAGACTCTTGTGGATAAAATGTTTTTGTGGTTTAGCATAATTGTTCTTTAGACATCTTCAAATTGTTATGATATGCATAGAATTGCTATTTACCTCTCATGAATGAATGCGTTAATTTTTTAAACAAATTTTATATGTTTATTTGTTGTCAATTTGATTTTTTTTTCTTCCAGGGGGAGTGCGACCCAGAGTGTAAACAGCCATGCAAGGTCCCCCGCGCGGATTGCGGCCACAAGTGTAACGTGACATGCCACCTGGGATGGCCCTGCCCACAGATTACATGCAAGACAAAGGTAATTATCATCTGTTGGGAAAGAGAAGGACGCCAAGTAACTTTTGGGCTAGTATGCTCCCCAGGGAGTTGAGAAAGTGTTTTTCTGTTTATTTTTTTTCCAGGGGGAGTGTGACCCAGAGTGTAAACAGCCATGCAAGGTCCTCCCGTTGTGTGGGTTTGAAATGTACCTGATGACCATGGGTAATAATACGTGCTTAGAAACCCTGTATTAAGCGCTATATAAATGCAAGTTATTATTATTATTATTTTTGTAGTAAATATTTATATAAAAAAAGTTGTGCTGAGTAGCTCGTTCTGCTATGCAAATTTATTGCATGTTTCTGGATGAGATTAAAGCCCGGCGCAGACAGAGCCGACTCGACCCGATCCGACTGGTTTTAATCAGGCTAGAGTTGGCCCGGTCGGTCGGAGCAGATTTATCGTGTTGAATTGGCCCTGACTGGCATCCGACTGTCTCTCGACTGGCAAAATGTGTGTCGCGAGGCACTGAAAACTGAGCCGATCGGAATGACAACCAGTCGAGTCGGCTCTGTCTGCGCCGGGCATAACATGTATGAAATACGTTTTGCTCCTCTAGTTGAAGAGAAATGTTAGTTGCCCGATTGGGCAACCAAACCAAATCATATGAAATTTTACTTGCCCTACATACATTTTTCCTTGCCTTGGGCTTGTGTCGATTACGAGATTTGAATAATGATAACTTTAATACTTTGATGATGATGATGATGATGGTGATGTTGATGATGATGCTAATTATGGTTTTGTATATTGATTACGATAATATATAATATTCATATTTTGTTCTGTCTATAAAATAAAATTTAAAAAATAAAATTTTCTTCAATGCCAGGTGACAGTAAAATGCCCATGTGGGAGAAAAAGCCAACTGATGGAATGTCAGGCAAGTGGTAGCGACAACATCAACCTTGCAATGCAGAAGTAAGTCTGATATTATGACAAATATTGTTATTTGCGTTTAAAAAGGATATCCTATGAATTACCAATACAGATGACCTTTCATACTATTATCTGACATTGCTTTTATTTGGTTCCTTTAAATATCCCATCTGACTTTGTTTTAGCTTTAAATTAAGATTCAAACAGTGACAGATAATTTTGATTTTGATCTTTGAACCTTTTATGTAATGTTTTCTTCTAAAGTTTGACAGTATCCAAACTATCCCTTTAAAGGGATCTAGTAACTAGAGGTGTCGATTTCGGGAGTATTTACCTCCCGGGACTCGCGCTAAATTTTCGGGCGAGTCACGGGTACCCGAAATTTGTCCATTTGTTGATTTCGCTATCGGCATGTCACGCCAGCTGGGAAAACATGTTCATTCAAGTGACAAAAATGCAGCGCATTTTTGTCACTTGAATGAACTTGATAACTCTTGCGTTCAATGAGGGGACTTTTGCTTTTTTTTCGGGATATCGAGTATTGATTTTTGCGCCTGGGACTCAACATTTTTCGGCGGGACCCGGGTACCCGTGACTCGTCAACAGCACTACTAGTAACTCTGTTGGCATGTGCAAAAAGAGATGAATGGTTGGTGTAATATGTAGTTTTGTGATCTGATATGTCCTCTTAGAGTATTGTGTGAAAATGTCACGTTAAATGTATGTTATATGGCAGAGTCAAGATTTTGTACATAGTTATAACTATCCAGTAGATAGTTATAAATCTTAACATTTCAATCATACATATCTTTACAACCGAAGAGAAATTTGGCAAACTGAAACCAGTTCCATGCTTCTATTGGTAGTACAAATGCAATAAGGTATGCGAGAAGTTTTGAGGATTTTGACAATTTTACTAGATCCCTTTATTCACCTGATATTGTTTTGCTATTCCAGTTTGACCGTGTCCAAACTATCCCTTTAATACCTATTTTGTTTTGCTGCTCCAGTTTGACAGTGTCCAAGCTAGCAGGCAAGATTCAGACCCTACAGCACAATGAGGATGTGGATATTAGTGAGCTGACGAAGGTCAAGGGTTCGAGCAAAGCTAATAGGTAATTGATTCATGTGTATTGAAGGTTTCATTATAGTAAGAGAAAAGTGGAAATAAATTCAATTAAAGTTTGATTAATTTTTTAGTTTTAAAAGCATGTTCACGTCTAATACTCGTTTCATTCATAGACAATATTATGGGTTGGGCTATCTTTGTTCATATAATAGTATTAAAAAATGTAAATAATATACAGGTAGTATTTGTTTGCATTTACTCATACGTTTTCAGAGATTCCAAGCTCCGTAATTTTGACTTGTTCCTAATGATATCTTATCTCCTTTTTTCCTTTGCATCTAAAGACTTCTCTGCGATGAAGAATGTGGTCTCCAAGAGAGAAATAAGTAAGCTTTGTAAAAATTAAATTTTTACAATTATTTCAAAAATTATGTTTCATATTACAAGCATATTTTTAAAAATTAGCCGAGTAATGAAATTATATTGATTTTCATATTATGTTGTGTCATTGATTAATTGTTTAAAAGTCTTCTATTCAAAATTTCTGGAGAACGTTATGAGCTAGAACATGGCTGAGGATTTGAACTATCGTTATAAGACATGATATGAAAAGAGGATGGAGATATTTTGTTTACCCATCAAAATGAGAAATAGATCTACATGTAAATCAATGTTTAAAACATGAAATATTGTCAATAATTACATCATAGAGGACTTTAGTAAATATGAACAATTTAAAAAAGAAATTGCGCATTGGTCTTGGATGTCATATTTTGTCAAATAATACAAATTTCCTAATTTCTTTGCGATTCTGCTTTAACATTCACCAATTTGTAATTTTTTTTGTTAATCTTCTGTGGTTGAAAACAAATTTTCTCATGGGTTTTGTGTTTCATTAAAAAAAGCCAAACACTGTCATTTCTGCTCACTGTTACTTATTAGTGCTTAATTCTTGTTACTTTTAGTTGTATATTTCCTCTTGGGTATCACTAATAATGGAAATAATCAATGTTTTCGACTGACCACTGGAGGCTACCATGTTTTCCAATGGTATTGAATTAAACGTCTTTGCAGTGTGCTCTACCAAGATCGGGTTACGTAACCACTGACATAGCAGCAGACAACTAGAAGTGACAGGCATTATGCACTTACATTATCAGTTTGGCTTCCCTTTAAGTGATTCACTGGTTTACATTTTTTTTCTTTTCTTTCTCCACCCTCAACAGAAGATTGGCGGTTGCATTGCAAATCAAGAATCCAGACATTGCATCTGGCTCGAAGCTTACTAACTATAGCGACTTCTTGAAGGAACAAGCCAGGTTTGTACACGTTAATCAATATTTAAAAATAGTTAATTGTTTAAACCTGTTCAGGGCCCCATAACAAAGATGGATGATTGATAGTATAATCAATTGATTGGTCGTACAACTGATTGTGTGATCAATTAAAGGGATGCCTGTAAAGTGTCTAACTCCACGAAAATTAGTTGGAGCTTCCATGTTTCTCTCTACCGTGTTGTTTAGCTTATGGTAAGAGAAGAATAAAATAGGGTTAGATTTGTTCAAATGCCCCTTTAGTATGACGATATCTATCATTGAGCTCAAAAGCGTTAATTAACGGTTATAAACCTCATAAACGTCCGTTGTAAAAGCTGATGCATATTTTTGCTTGTTTAACCAGGAAAGCAGTGTTCTTTTTCAATGAAACTTTCACACATCATTTGGACATATCTTACAATGATTTTGGTACAGGATTGAAGTCTCAAATGTCATTTTGGGCAATATTGACACTTTACAGGTGCACCTTTACTATTTGTGAACCTTTTTATTAAGAGGCACAGGACTGGTCCTGAAAAATGCTAAGTTTCAATGGGTCAATGATAGAAGGGATAACAAGTTAGAACAGAAACTATCAAGCATCTCTCAAGGCAAAACAATTGGTTCTTCAAATTAAAGGGACCTAGTAACAATGTCCAAATCCTCAAAATCCAATTGGAATTCTAGTGGATCCATCATACCTTGTTGTATTCATATTAACAATAAAAGCATGGGACAGGTTTCGGTTTTTAAAATTTCCCTTTCGTTAAAAAGATATTTACGATTGAAGTGTTCAGATGTTAAATTATCCACTGGATCGTCGAAACCATGTACAAAGTTAGTACAATGAGTAAGTGATTATCACTTTGCATTTTTGCTCATTACTCGACCATATAACGTCCATTTAACTCGAAATTTTCACACAACACCCAGTGGTCATATAAGATAGCAACAATATATATTGTATCAACCATTCATCACTTTTTGCACATGTCAACAAAGTTACTAGATCCCTTTAAGAATTTTATTTGTGGATTGTATTCCAGTCAAAATTTCTCCATGGGTAGAAGAAAAAACAAATCTGTGTTTTAAACTGTATTTGGGGAAAAGATGATGATTACTGCAACCATTTATTAAAATTAGATGATTACTGAGAAGTTTAGAAAATTGAGAGTATTAAACAAAGGATTCTCATTCTCATTTTAGAAAGTATTCCTTCAAAATGTCTACTAAAATTTTCTTTGATAGTTTATATTGAAATTTTCTTTGATAGTTTCTATAGAAATTGTCTCTGATTGTTGCTTTTGGAAGTATGCACTGACAATGCAATACATTTTATAAGCACAAATTTTTGTCATCTGATCAAATGTATATATTTTGCTCCCTTTCTATTTGTAGGTTGCACCAAGGCTTTGTTGCTGCCATCGAAAAGGAGCTTGCAGCTCTAGTCCTCTCTGCACAAAATGTAAGGGTTTACCTCATATTTGCATGGCTTGACGTCGCATGTAAGCATCTCTGGAGTATTGTCAGATCCTCAGACTTTGAAATTTGGAGTACCCCAGGGATCTGTACTCGGACCCATCCTTTTTAGCATATACATCACCCCAATTTCTGACATCTTTCGAGAAAAAAAAAACAACCTTCAATATATCATCTACGCTGATGACATTCAAATTTATGCTCCATTCGACCCTCGATCTCCAGAAGATCTTCAAGAGACACTACACTCCATAGTAGAGTGTGTAACCGAGATTGAGAAGTGGATGTCATCAAATTCTCTAAAGTTTAACAGTTCTAAAACCGAATTTATGCTGATGCATCCAGTAAATTGCCAAGTGAACGATTTTCTCCACATTCAATTGAATGTTTCTGTTCATAAAATCAAACTTTCCTCTCAGGTTATGAACTTGGGTATATGCTTAGATTCTAACTTTAAGCTTACGTTACATGTAAATAATGTTCGCTCACCTAAACCTGCAATTTCTGCGTGCAAATGGAATTTTGGTAACACCTATTTCCATTGTTCTAATTCAGTCATGCATGAATTATGTGCCATAAGTTGTACATCAAATGAAAGAAGAGAAACAGAGCTTTTCATTCATGTTTATCTCATCAAAGAAATTATTCATTATGACAGAAAATTTCTGCCATGAAATCCGGTTTCGTTTTATCTGAGACACACTGTATAAGTAACCTGTATTATTATTATTATTAAGACAAACTATCTATCAATAACATGGAGCACCCTAAATATATGTAAATGAGTATGCATCTGAGAAAAAAAACAAGTTGAAGTATTATATTGTTAATGTTTATTCATGGCCTTTCCAGAAAGTGCTCTGTGTTAGCCCTTTGATTTGATCTTAGAGTGGTTTCAATACTCCTTTTCAACCTATTAACCCCTTGCCTACGGGAACCGAGTGGGCTATGTACAAACTTACAAAGTCTATGTGGATTTCAGAATCTCAAAGGGAACGGGTTCAAATTATTTTGTGTGCGTATGTCCTTATATAACTGATTAATTTGTAATGATAAAAAAAGGAAGCAAATTAAAAAGTACCTGCGATTTATAGAACTTAAACTGTCATGTGACATTTAAGCATTACATTTCTATCGGCAATTATCAAGCTGCCGAGTCGCAGTAATGCCTTCCCATCAATGATCTAACACCCTTTGAAATGGATAAATCAGTTTAGACGGTTGACAATTCGTCTGTAAAACACTTCAAAGCCTACATATCCTGTGACGTTCAAACAATTATTTTGTCAATCAGCATTTTTTTTTGCCTCTTTTATTTCATAATATAATTTAATTACTTTTGTTGCAATCACATTCTCATTTGTATAATTTGAGAAGCTCGTGTGATACACTGCTAAAATTTACCAAATGTTCTGCCAAAACAAAGACAACTTTGGGAGATCGTGCATTTGTTTTTGTAACCCCGAAACTGTGGAACAGCTTACCATTTTATTTGAGAAAAATTGAATCTGTTGATACATTTAAGTCTATGTCAGAAACTCATTTGTTTATGCAGGCCTTTCCATAAGATTATTTGTCTGTACGTGCTGGTTTTGTTTGTTTTTGTTCACTTAAAATGAGCTTTTTATAAGCGCAGTATATATTTATAGTAGCTGCGCTATACAAATGTTCATATTATTATTATTATTATTATACCAACAGTCCAAGCAGCCAAGTCGCAGCCATGCCTTCCCTCCGATGATCAAGAACCACCGACGCATCATCCACGAGCTCGCAGAGTTCTACGGTTGCGACTCGGAGAGCTACGATGAGGAACCGAAGAGGAACGTCGTCTCAACGGCAAGAAGGTGAGTTCAAGCTTGTTTTTATGGAGATAGATATTTGTTTAGAAGGCATTTTATTTATGTTTTTTTTTTAGTGTGTGTATGTCATTTATTAAAGGGATCTAGTAACTTTGTTGACATGTGCAAAAAGTGATGAATGGTTGGTGCAATGTATATTGTTGTTATCTCATATGTCCACAGGGTATTGTCTGAAAATTTCAAGTCAAATGGACATTGTATGGTGATATTCACTAACTCACTGCACTCACTTTGTACACGGTTTCAAAACTCCGGGGGAGTTTTTCTTATCTGAATACTTCGATCGTACATATCTTTGTAACGAAAGGGAAATTTGAAAAACCGAAACCTGTCCCATGATTTTATTGTTAATACGAATACAACAAGGTATAAGGGAACCGCTAGAATTAAAATTTTATTTTGAGGATTTGGACAATGTTACTAAGTCCCTTTAAAGACAATATTGGTTTTTGAAGGAGGGAGAAGGAAGAGAAGAATACCGAACAGGAGGTTTTAGGACATAACGATGGAGAACATGGGCAGTTGGTGTAACGGAGGAGGGTGCGCTAAATAGGGGAAATGGAGAAGTTCAATCTGCTTTGAGGACCCTTTACTGGGATATATGCTGATAGGGAAAGCTGATGTAAAGCAGTAAAGACTGTTAGAAGATATATAATATATGTTGTGACGCGACCCTGTTGGAATTAGAACTCTCTGCCTCTGCTTATAGACAGATAGTTTGTTCTAAGCCTCTTAAATTTTGTTTGATGACTTTTTTCCTGATTTCATAGGAAGAAGTATTATATTCTTCAGATGATTTTCACCTTCCAAGATCTGGGCCCCTCTAAAATAAAGATTCATGATTAATTGTACGATTGATAAATTAATCATTCACCCAATCAATTTATTGTTCTTGTACGTATGTTATTTTTTCCGTAGGAACAAGTGTTTCATGCCAAACATGACTCTAACTGCAGTCGTCCAGGGAAAGCTGAACCCCAGGGCACCGCTTCCAATTCCTCATACAAGCGCAGAAGACGACATCAGGTATTGTCACTTATTTTTGTTAGGCCTAGTGCATAGATTTAAGATGCTTCTTTCCTAGTGTCACCTTGATTACAACACTTGATATAAATTAGCAATTTGGTGAATAACACTGTAAAGTGAATGCTAATTTAGAGATATTATATATAATATAAATGAAAAATGACTGGAGAATATTGGGCTTAGCCCTTGTAGATATGAGCATGTGCTGTTCAACCATAGATAACCTTTGTTTAACAATAACTTTTGTTTGATTTGACTTCCCTTTATTTTAATTTTAAATTCAAAGCAATTCAATTTGCAATTAAACAATTTTAACAGTCGGAGCATGTGGGAATGATGCATTACAGGAAAGACACTAGAACAACATTTTTCCTGATTTCATAGGAAGAAGTATTATATTCTTCAGATGATTTTCACCTTCCAAGATCTGGGCCCCTCTAAAATAAAGATTCATGATTAATTGTACGATTGATAAATTAATCTAGAACTAATCTAGAACTACTAGAACAACATTGGAGTGAGGATTCTAATTAAAGACTATGAATCTTGTAATTAATGACCCTGTGTAGAAGAAACTGTTTCATGAAGAAGAAAAAAATGATGTTAGTGCTAAATGCGTAAATGTTTACAAATGTAAATAAAAATCTGTTCCATACTCTTGGCTCTTCATCTTGATAATATTTTTTTTTCTTGTAAACTAGTCAATAATCTATATGGCATACCAGTGATTTTGGACCACATTTTCTTTTTTATTTGCAGATCTCAGTCGAAGATGTCCAAACTCTCCACCATTGTCGTCAGCTCCCAGAAAGCGCGAGTTCCCGTGAAAAGGGAAAGGGTCATCGACTACTTTGAAATGACTGACTAGCACCCTCCTTTTCATCTTTTTGATTATCTCAAGTATAAACTGAAGTTTTGGTGCATGATCGGAGTCTCAAATGTTTGAAATGGGCTGATACCACTGCATTTATGACCACCGATGTTGTTGGCTCCCCAAAAGAATGGGTTACCATGAAAAAGGAGATGGTCATAAACTTTTTTTAAATGACAGACTAGCTTCCTCCTTTCTTTTGGATGTGCTAAGTTCTCAATAGAGCAAATTACCTTAAAAACGGAAAGTTCATGGACTACTTCTCCGGACTAATCTAGAAAGAATAGTAGGTCCTTTTCAGGACTAACTTTAATATCTCCCACCTACTTTCCACATGATGTTACCAACAAATAATGTGTACTTTGAGATCTTTAACTGTTTTGTTGTAGTTAGATGTAAAGAAAAGAGCGAGTTAGGTTAGTTCTCAATAGAGCAAGTTACCTTACAAATTGCAAGTTGGACTTATTCTCTGGACTAATCAAGAAAGAAAAGTAGGTCCTTTTAAATCTCCCACCTACTTTCCACATGATGTTACCAACAAATATTGTGTACTTTGAGATCATTAACTTTTTGTTGTAGTTAGATCTAAAAAAAAGAGCGAGTTGCATTTGAAAGGGAAATTTTGTAGACTGTGTTTAAATGACCAACAAATACTTTGAGATCATTAACTTTTTGTTGTAGTTAGATCTAAAAAAAAGAGCGAGTTGCATTTGAAAGGGAAATTTTGTAGACTGTGTTTAAATGACTAGCTTCCTTCCTTCCTTTTGATCATCTCAAATATTTCTTGAGGTTTTGCGGCACTTTTGGGGTCCTGAGTCCAAGACCGATTTCTACTCATGCAATTACGTCCTTCAGTAAGAAATTCATTCTGCATTGCTGCTCTAAACCCAGGATTGGTTTGTTGTTGGGCTTTGCACTAATTGGCATTGGGCTATTGGCAGCATGTGGCTGGTATGCTCCTCAGGGAGTTGAGATGGTACACAATACCATTGTATGGGTTTGAAATGGTACCCAATGACTGTGAGGTGTTTCACAAAGGTTTATGTCTAGATATAAATATAAAGTCTCTACTAAGTGGCGTACTAGTTAATATTCTTTATGAGGGACTTTCAGATTTATGTATAGACATCTTTGTGAAACACCCCCAGGGTATTAAAAGCTCTAGGAGTGTCACATCGTGGCTCCAATATTATAAATGTTATTGTAATTTAATTGAGGGACATCCTACGACTTCCATTGGTATCTGTAACAAACAGATATGCCAAGTGGGGTTGGTGAATTTTGTGCTTATTACACCATAAAGGAAACAAAAGCAGCCCAGTTTAGTCATCTTTTTGGTGCCAATAATTTGATAAGCCATTTGATAACATTTTTTGTGATTTTGAGCACTTCCAAAACATCACATCACTTTTAATCATCATTTAATTATTATTTTAAATAAGATTTCATGTTAGGTCTAAAGATTAAGACTGATATTTACTATACAGAGTGAGTCAGAAAAAATGTCCCATCTTTTAAAAGTTGTCTTGTTTGAAGTATGAACATTTAATCATGGGTTTATGATATGTCTTGGTAGAGTTATCCTCCCAGCATATTTCGGTACCCTTTTCATTTAAATCTCTGCACGCGTGACTGAACAAAAGACAATCTTTAAAAGACTGCAAAATCTCACTCTGTACCATGTTGGCTGGTTAGTCAGCAGAAAGAGTAAATGAACAGTTTGTTGATTTTCTCATTTAAGAGTTTAATCCATTAGTTCTTCCAGACGAGTAAATATAGTTGACCATGATTAAACAGTGGTTAGATGATTGATATTCTAGGCTTGATTTGTGGTTGAAATTGAATGGTTGAGCTGATTTGCTCCTTTCTTTAATATGGAAATGTAGGGTCATGGATTAATTAATTAAATTGGTAAATAATATAATTTATTTGTATGTGCATGTAATAAGTAGCAAATGAGAACCTTATCAAATGCTGAATGTTCATGACTTAATTGGTCACTTTTGAGATGTTCCTTGTCCTAATGAATTTGAATAGTCAACTGTATTAATTTGTTGAAGTTCCATACTGTTATTTTGTTTGCAACATGTCAGGATAAACTTTCCCAAAGTAACTTTTTTAGACCATTCTTTGATTAAGGATGTTCATTATGGAAATGAAAACTAGCAGTCGTGTGTTTGTATCTTTTACTAGGAAGTTGCAAAGGGCTTGTAATACTTTGTTCTTAATTTGTTTGTCATACAAGGTTAGGATAAACTTTCCCCAAGTAATTATTCATAGACCATGCTATAATTCAGGATGTTCATTATGGAAAAGAAAACTTGCAGTCTGTGTTTTACCTTTCCTTAAAAAGTTGTCAAGGGTAACGATTCTATGGTATTGTGTCATACTGTTATTTTGTTTGTAACATGTCGGGATAAACTTTGTCAAAGTAATTATTCATATACCATGCTATAAATCAGGAAAATCATTATGAAAATGAAAACGTGGTTGTTTGTTTTATGATTTTGTTAGGATTTTGTATAAAGAGTCTGTATTTTTCATCAGTGACACATCTCTAGTCTAGGATCATAACGATATAAACTACCAGTAACGGATTAAACCCTTTTACAGAAATGTGTGGATAATGTCCTTTAGATCCTGGACTAAAGATGCGCCACTGGTGAGAATTCAGGGCCCTGTTTCATGAAAGGTTATTATTATTGCTATTATATGTACTTCCAACCTTGTCCTTTGTGATCGGAACAAATGCAAACAGTATGTCCGTAGATCAGTCACGTGACAGTTAAGACGGTCTTGGCTAAGACCCTACAATATCATCCTTATAAATCATCCTGATAAATTTTACTGTTTTACTGAAGAAAAAAAACCCATTATTACCTGTTGATCTGTTACATTCCAAGATCAAGGGAGAAAATATTAGTTTCGTAAAATGGGAAGCTTTTTATAGAAACAAGAAGCAAGAAATTAGTTATATTATAAGACACATGCATTTTAATAGATACACTTTGGAAGTAGCAAATTATTTACATTCTATTTACAATAAAGTATTTCTACATGTACCTTTTTTTCTCCTTTTCTCTGTATTGGACGGAGTTAGAAAAGAATTTAATTAATTTACAGAATAAATGCATAGTCAAAGACATGACATGGAAAGGATAAAAGGGATACTTTCACGATAATCTTTAGGTAATTTCTATGTACAATGATACATACAAGTATTGAAATATGCTTTACATACAAAATTATTTACAGAATGTACAACTACTTTGCATTTATTATTAATGCTTAACATCTCTTTAGAGGCAGTACATCAAGATTTAATATATTCCAGTTTCGTTGAACACATTATTTTAGGCTGTCGTAAATAGGTAACAAATAGCAAACATTAAATATGTGTATGCATCAGATATTTAGATGATTTATGTTTTAATTCCATTTTTGTTCCTTTCCTTAAAAAATGAAGAAAAAAAACTACCCCATCTCGCTTCATATGTGCCTTTGATATGAACTTATGCTTATTTTATCATGGTTCACAGCAAATAAATATTTTTGTTTCCTTTTCAACAAAAATTTGTGTCAATCGTTTTCTTCTGCCAGAGACTGGGAGTATAGATAAGCTGCCACTAGAGCTTATGAGATTTGTATGATGTACAAAGAAGTATGATTGGGGCAATTCCAGCATCAAGGACATTACCCCTCAAAAATAAATATTTTCTAAAACTTGACATGTATATTTACCTTGGCCGTTGCTTTGTAATCAATGGACAGGTTCATCTTATAGTAGTGGTATTGGAAACTCATGAAAAATTCTCAAATGTGTAATGTCTGTAACGCTAGATTTGCCCATTGGTACAAATGAACATGTGATGTATCAAAAACAAAAATTTCAACATTATATATGTTATATATATATATCTACTACAAACACGAATCCTTCCAATGTACAACTGCTGGAGAACTTGAAAGTGCAGAGTTCAATAATAAGCTCCTTCATGTTATACCGGCATGTGTATGAAATTGATGATGACAATGTGCACATCTGGTTTGAATGATATCCTGGCCAGATCGAGACCCTTCAAAATGCCGAGTCAAATGAAAATATAGAATTGACTTCAATTAAGACAACCAAATAGATGTAAATGTAAGACAGAGATGACAAACTGAAGCAAGTAATCACAAATGTAATCCACAAAGAGAAACTGGTTAAATATTTGCTTATAACTAAATGGGAATACGTCGTATCAAAATCAATCATTTGTGCCCAAAATAAGAAGGCAGCAATGAATGTTCCCTATAAATCATCAATACCATGAAAAAGGAAATGATTAACATGCAATCTTCTCAACCGGCTTCAACGGCTGTATTCTGTTTCTGTAATAGTTTTGCCCAAGTTTGGAAACTTCTATTCTGTTCATAGAAGACCACAAAATCACAACAACAATGCAAACTTCCAGGTGCGAGATCTCACAAATTGAAGGTGATCCGATGAAGAAAATGCTTCATTTTTCATTTCATGAATATCTGGGAATGCTTCGTAAACATCTTGGATCGCTGGAAAGCTGTAATAGTCTCTTATTGTCTGTAACTGTCTCTTAGCTGTACAAATGGCTGTCTCTTATTGTCGCTACTGTCCGACGTTTCCACGAGATCATGAGACGATAATGTGCGCCGGACTCTTAAGCGTGACGCCCTTCTCGGCATCGGTGTGGCCTTTGATCAGCGTCGATCCATCCAGGATATCTCGCGGGGTGCTGTCCACCATAATACTCCTTCCTTGGAATGTCTGGATGAAATAAAGCAATTTGTCAGAATAAATTAGACATCATATCCAAGCAAAAATGAGAACTTTCAAACACAAAGTTAGAAATAATTTGCACTAAAAAAAACTGAAGGTAAGAAAACTTTGATCAGCGTCGATCCATTAAGGATATTTCGCGGGGTGCTATCCACCATGATACGCCCCCCTTGGAATGTCTTGGAAAATTGAACACATTTGCAAGAATACATTAGAAATCATATCCAGGCAAAAATAAGACATTTCCCCAAAATAAGTTGGTTATTTGTTTGCACTATTCATCAGCGAGGTGCTGTCCACCATGATACTCCTTCCTTGGAAAGTCTGGTAATGATAAAAGACATTTGCAAGAGACATTATAAGTATAACTAGGCAAAAATAAGCAAATTAAGTTTGTTATTATTTGCACTATTCATCAGCATTCATCCATCAAGGATATCTCGCGGGGTGCTGTCCACCATGATACTCCTTCCTTGAAAAGTCTGGATGAAATAAATACATTTGCAAGGATAAATTTATATCCAAGGAAAGTATTAACTGACATTCAAGGAAAATTGAGATGCCATTTGTTGGGAAAAAAAATAATAAAAGTTTAGAAAACTTTTGCTCCCAAAAATGTATTCATTAAAATCAATAGTTTATATTTTAAAACGTTCCCAATCTTATGGAGCAAATTACTTTCAAAAGCATTTTCAACATTTCTCATAAAAACTAATATCAAAAGGTCTTGTTTAAAATAAGTATGAATAATGATTTGAAGAAAATCTTAATGATCATTACCGTTTTTGCAGTATGGTAAAAAAAAATTAACTCTATTATACTGGCAATTCAGTATCATATCCAATTTCTATGATGTATGATGATTATATAAACATTATTTTGAATTTTTTGTTTACTTACTGTGGTTTGAAGTGAAGGGAGGTCAATGTCATGGAATGCATGCCTGTAATAAAGAAGTAAACAAAACATACAATTCCCAAACGTGCAAATACTGAAAAATTAAATATTTATCAAAGAACAAGATTAGTCGTTTAGCATATTATATATTGGATAAGTACAGATAAGTCTGAAACCTAACTATTTCTTGCATAGAAAGGAAATAAATTTATAACTGTAGAAGCAAACAAATATATATTATAAATATATATCAACAAATACAATAATATTATGTATACATATATATAACATTGTGAACATGTTTTTATTATACACCAGGACCCATATTCATGGAACAACACTACCTTAGTTTCATGCTAAGTCAATTTTGACTGATAGGGCAGGGTATGCACTTTGTGATTGGTTTAACCCCTTTGCCTACAGGGACCGAGTGGGTTATGTACAAAATCTATGGGGATTTCAGAATCTTGAAGGGAACAGGTTAACCCCTTGACCACGGGAACCGAGTGGGCTATGTACAAAGTCTATGGGGATTTCAGAATCTCAAAGGGAACAGGTTAACCCCTTGACCACGGGAACAGAGTGGGCTATGTACAAAGTCTATGGGGATTTCAGAATCTCGAAGGGAACGGGTTAACAGTAGATAACAGAGGCTAAGAACCCAGATAACCCTTGCTGGTGACAAAGAAAAACAACATGTTTCTTGGCACCCACAACAGATTCAGCACGGAGCTAAGATAGCAGGTTTTCATGAACTTTAAAGAGATGAACTTTAAAGAGAACAAACAACCCAAAAATGTACTGTAATTTGATGCAAACTCCATAATTACATACCCATTACGAATTGGGTATCAATGTAAAGATGAATAAACAGGCTTTTCAATACTACCAAATTCATGAATGATAATATTGGGACGAGAGAGTTATGAATGCTCAAACTTGAATTGCAGAACTTTTTGTGAGGGTTTTTTGTTTTATTCACATTTTAAAATCATAACTGAAGACAAAAAACAGTCTAGTTCTACACTGAACCAGTGTGTATTTTGCAATGTGAAATTTACAAATCTGGGGGTGTATTCTGAAAACGATTTAAAGTTAAAATTGATTGTATCTACGTCATATCAACGTCACTAAAATATTACACTGTACTTATATATATCCCCAGAACCATCATTAGGCGAACATTGAATACAAAGGAAAGACTACTCACTCATTCTCCATCTGTTTAGCCCTTGACTGTTCAATGGCCATATCTTGTCTGCCTTTTGCCGTCTGGAAAAATGAAAAACACAACACATAATGATAAAAGTTTGTTTCCTTATTCATTTAAAACAAATGTATTGATCAGCAATGTTATGGAGACCCTTCCAATTCATGTACACATAAAAGATTTGATTTGATGTTGAAGAGGTTTATTATAACAATATTCAAACTATAGTTTGCTGGCAGGTGATTTTTCAAATTAAAATTCACTTTAAAAATTATCATTCAACAAGTACATATAACAAACATATAATAATAATAATAATAATAATAATACAATTATTGATATAATAATATAGCGACTGATCAGATATCGCATATATTAAAATTATCTCTTCAAACAACATTATTATTCATAGCTCGAACCCTTCTCTATTTCTATACGCCGTATACTATAATTTTCTTTTCTAAAGCGCTTAGAGGCTTGTTTGCATTAAGCGCTATATAAATTTGTCATATTAAAGGGACAGATCCACTTTTACAAAACGTCTGAACAGCTTTCAGTTGACGGATAGGGATCAATGTAACACGCAAAAAAAAAATCAGAGCGAACAGCCCTCTAATTTGGATTCTACGAATGAAAAACGAATGCGTCCCTCCATTTAAACTATATATCGGTCAATAAAGGAGTTCAACTGATTTAGCATAATATTGCAACAATATAGTACTAATTCTCGTAAAGGTATTGTGAAGCCGACATTTGTTAACGTATGTCACGGAAAAAGATCTCAAAAAGAAAGAATATGTAATTACATGTAGTCAGTTTAAGCGAAGTTTGGGTATTTTGCTTGGTAAACGCTCACACATTAGTACTTATGCGCGGCTCACGTAGCTAGCGGGGGTCACGTAGGGGTCATGCATACCGATCTGGCGCTCCGTGAAATCTATGTACGAACTTACTCACCGGCCAAAAATACGTATGTACATAATTAACCGACGTCCCTCAGTTTATTCAGTTTTAGGTCTATAACTCCACGAAAAAGAGATTTCAAGCCTTAATTTGTTCAGGCATGCTATTAAATGACATTTCCTTTCATATAAGACAATAACCTCGCAACTTTTGAATTTTGGCTTGCAAAAGTGGATCTCTCCCTTTAATATTATTACTATTATATGCAATATCCCTCTATGTATTTTGTTTGTCTAGGAGGCATGCCTTCACACAGCTACATCACTAATAGCTATGATGATCAATCATATTATGTGCTCTATAAATCAAGGATAGCATTATTATCACATAAATTCTCACACCTTAAATTCCTACATCTCAAATCTTCTAGTTCCATACACTCCCACGTCGCACCCTCCGTTCCAAGAACCAACACCTCCTGCACATACCTCGGGCTCACACACAGACCTATGGACACAGATACTTCTCTTTCGTCGCACCAACCCTCTGGAACAATCAACGACCATCCGCACTGCATCATAACTACTTTTAAAACTGTACTTAAATCGCACATGTTTAGATCCAATTAGTTTCATGTTTTTTTGGTTGTTGTTGTAAGTTGTAGAACTGAATATGTTGCAATTATGTAAAGCGCATAGGGAACTGGTATGTTGCGCTTTATAAGCTGAAAGTATTATTATTCTGAAAGTATACCTTGAGGACGGTGTAGTTGGATGTCCTGGCAATGAAGTCGTCCCGCTTCTTGATGGACTTCTCTCTCTGCCGGTGGTTCTCCTTGATCTGAATAATGAAATAAGAAATAAAACATGATGAACGAATATTAAAAGAATAATAAACCAATGAATCATGGGATAATTGTATGGGCATGACTATCATACATGTGGTTAATAAATTCATTCATAAATGTTTGAACATGATTTATTTCTTGTATTGTCAAAACATCTTTTCCTTATATAGGGTGGCCTTTTGGCAAACATTCATGTATCTTTCAATCCTGTATCAAGAATGAGTATGAACAAACTGATCGAATTAGGCTTTCAAAATAGCCAAATTATTGTTTTTTAGACAAATTTCCCTGAAATGTATCCAGAAAAACAAAATCAGAAATCTATGTCACAATGTCACTAGAAGTATATAGGAAGTTTATAAACTAGAAGTTTATAGGAAATGGGGGAGGGGGGGGGTTGAGGTTATCTTGTGGTTTAGGCTAGGTTTAGAAATCATTGTTGCTTTATATAACATCATTAACAGCGGAGCAACTGTCGCCAAAGTAAATGTCATATAACCTGTTTCAAGAGTATAGTTGCCTGTTCATGCTTCTTACTAACCTCAGATTAAAGTTCATGTTTCTAAAGTCAAAGTGCTTGTTGTTTCTGTGATCCAGGAGACTAGTCTATTCATCTGAGATTTCACCAGCTCCTGATTATTGTTTTTCTCATCTCTGTTGCATTTGATTAACCTTTAACTAACTTCAGAGTACTCTCAATGTGACGAATGTCTCATCAATTTAACTATGTCTGAGTAAAAGTTCTTGTTTTTTTTTCAAATAGTGCTCATTATTTCTGTGAATCTAAAGAACTTGTCTGTTTCTGTGACAGTGATTTCACAAGCTTCTTTCTAAATCAACTTAGCTACATTGCATTTGACTAACTTTTAACAAACAAGACTACTTTACGTGTGACTAATATCTACTCATTTTGACTAACCTCAGAGTAAAGTTCCTGTTCCTCAAGCAGTGCCTGTTGTTTCTGTGAATCCAAGAGACTGATCTGCTCCTCCGATACAGACTCTGCAAGCTCCTTGTTGGATTTGCTCAGCATCCTAAGCAGCTCCTGTATATTTTGCGATAATAATAATGATTAATATTAATAATAAAATTATTGATGATGATGATGATG